>JABJVR010026043.1:0-36506 GCA_025773905.1 Chitala chitala
TCGACACTCTCATTAAATACGTAGATTTGTGCGAGAATCAGGAAATTCAATGTCATTTTGAAACCCTTAGAACTTTAGGAGAGCGAATAATTCGTGAACAATATAAAAGTGGAAAACAATTAAAATTAGATTCGTTCTTTAAGGCAAAACCTGTGATGCATGAAAGCGAGCCCGACGATCCACCACCACCTGAACTCGCTGCCACTCGTACGCCGCCATTATCACCCCTCCCAAGTACCAGTACTGCTTCGGAGGACTTCATTGGCTTCCAGTAATATTTCTGTGAGGCCCCCACTATACGATCACCGCATTAGTATTAGACAACTATACCATCGCAGCAATATTTTCAAGGTAAGTTTACTTATTACGTATCACAATAGTGTACTGTTCATACAGATGTACGTACGTACATACAGTTTACTTTATATTTACATGTACAGTACTGTATTTACTATAATTTAGTTAAACAAAAGTATTTACTATTATTTACTATTATTTATTTTTTGTACAAAAAACATTTACATATATATTAAAATTGAATTACAGTATTATATATGTCTAAGTCATACGAAAACTGTGATTTTTACGACACAAATACTTTTTCGGTTATTCCGGACAATCGGTTTTTCCGGACTGCCTTCCCCCCATTAGTCCGTTAGAACGAAGTTTCACTGTATAGTAATACATTAGAAGTTCCACATCCAAAGACTTGCTCAACAATTAAACTGGAAACAATTACCAGAAATAAACTACACTAAGACAGCTTGTTAGTTACATTAATTATGTGCTTTTTTTGTAAAATAAAACTGGCTATAATTATTTTGCTACCTAAATTATACTTTAAAGTCAGCTAATTTTTTTGTAATAGTTGATTTTGGTTTCTGTTTCACTTCAGAAATATAGTTAGGAAACTAAATAACCTGAGCGCCACTAACTGCTGATTTCTGCACAGCCACAATAAAGTACAGGCAAGCATTTATTCACAGTGTGAACAGTGTGCATTTATTCACAGCACTATACCACGTGTGAACACTTTTTTGTGTACACAAACTCAATTTTGTGCTTCCACTAACATTTAAGTGCACACGACAAAGGGCTGCTTCAAAAAGTGTATTGAATATTCAACAAATAAGGAAAACATTCTGAACTTACACAATTTCAACAGAAAATTAGTTGCATTTCCAGTGTTGCATTACTGTAAAGTGATTTTGTAAAAAAGGAAAGCTTTGCATCTGGGTGCAGTTTCATTCAGGTGCCTCATCATCTGGTGCTGATTCATACTGCAAAAGCTGAAGCCAGACAGACAAAGAGAGAATGTTAGCATTCAAATGTAGGCTCTGAGGCCACAATCAAAAGGCACGAGAACACATGTATAGGTACGCAGTATGGAGGTACCCTGTTCCTGAGCTCTTTGTTTTCCTCACTTAGCTTCTCACATTTGGCGCGTAGCTCTGATAACTCTAGGCGCAGTGATTCAATCTCTTCTGGGTCTGGGCCAGGCACGCCCAGATGATGCTTTACAAAACTGTCAAAGGTATTAAGGGCTTCAATCCCAATTCAGTTCATATCTTACCTTGGTACGATAATATATTTAAGTCAATTACAATATTTTAATACAGTGGTTCGATTGTGGGATTTGAGGCTGAAGAGATCAAGACCCTCATTTCAAGCTTTTCACCTGCAATCTGTTACCAACTACAATGTTATGTATGCTTGTATGTACAAAGTTCCACTGGTAGCTGTGAAAAAGATACTCCAAGGGATTTGAAGGTTTCTCTGTCTCTTCATAAAGCGCTACTAGCACTGTAGGGAGAGATAGAGAGATACGAGAATTAGCCACAGAATAAAGCAGGTAGCAACTGAAACACGAGCAGAGCTGCTGATGCTCTCGCATAGTATTTACCATTAGTGAGGCTGTCCAGCACTCCAGCCTTCTCCAAGTACCTGCGAAACTGCTCCCTCTTAGAGTCTGAAGCCTCAAGGAGAAAGAAAAAGAAGAATGTTCATTTGCAACATACTTAATAGGTCTTCAGCGTTACTTCCCTAACGTGCATTCAAGCGCATCTGCCTTGACAAATAATATCCTGGCCTGCAATGCACTAATGTAACGGAGAATAATGTAACGGAGAAAGAAAAAGAGGAGGGCAGATCCCTGATCGCACATAAAATTTTTCAAAACGCATCTAAGCCCCAGCTGTTCTTCTCGTTTGTGATCTAGTGATCCCTTCTAGAGAAACACGGTAAAAACCTGAGTTGAAAACACAAAGACCATAACATCACATAATACAACCTGGTCATAAGCGAGGACACAGCGCAACCATTCTAACACAGCTGCTAATCTGATTACCCATTTACGCATACACCTATTAGTAAGGATAACTTCATTAACACCGGATTTGACCATTTTCGCTGGTCTGACTTCTTTTTTTCCGTTTTAAAAGTTGTTTCAAAATACAGATATAATTTCAGTCTCCTTTATATTTTACAAATTGTTTATTACCTTCATACCGTTGCCCGTAGCTGATAGGCGCATACAAAATAGGAACTTTCCTTATCGACGAGCCAGTAAACCTGCTAGGCAGCTAAAATGTAGTTAATGTATATGTGTTTAAATGGCATATTCTCACGACGCATCCTTGAAACGAACTAGTTTACTAGTTTTGGTAACTGAATCATATTGGTTAGCATTTCGAACAATTAGCTCGTAAGGCTAGCTAATCATAAACACTCGACAGAAACAAGTAAAACTTTTAATGTGCCAGTTAAAGTAACTGCAAATGTGTTCATTATATTCCTACATAACCGCGCTGTAACGGAGGACATATACTTACTCTGTAGTGTGCCATTTTGGTTTCCGTGTCAACCGGCAATTTTTTAATATTTTTTTGTTTCTCTTTCTTCTAGAACCCGACAGTAGCCACTACGCGTTGTGCGCATGCGCAGCTACATCTGAAGGCAAACTTCTGGGATAAATTTGTGTAACCATTGGCAACAGTTACTAAAACAAACATCTGAACTTAACCTACGTATCACCATTAGCGACAGTTAAGAGAACTAGGCTTTACCAAGTTCTTCATATTAAGTAATTTTAAAAGTTTGGTCATTTAAATATTTTTAATTAGCTGGTTATGAATATGATGATGATTAATAATAATAATAATAATAATAATAATAATAAATGCATTATACATGTATAGTGCTTTTCGAGATACTCAAAGCAGGATTCATCCATCACTACTAGTGTTCAGCATTCACCTGGATGATACCACGGCAGCTATAGACTCAATGTAAATATCGCAATATGCTGAATTTGTTTATCTTTTTAGGATCTTAAGGAATATATACATATTCAAATATTTAATTCTGCATTATGCAGGCTCATTACAAAACTAGTTTTGGGCCCACAAATGTGTAAATATACACTGATGTATTCATGGCAACATAACAGAAGAAAAGGTATGCAAAATACAAAAATTCTGTTTACAATTACGTCTATGAAGATTCTCAGTCATCCAGGTGAGGTTATCTGGAAGTTTAGTCATGTCAACTGGACTTCTTTCTCAATTATGCAGAAACGTTTAGCCTTTTACCAAAAGGCTTCTTCAGTCTGATGGAAGTGGGGAAGATTCTATCACTATATACCTATCAGGGTTGCTGGTCACACCCATTCCTGAATAGACTCATTAGTGTAAGAAAGGTGAGGTTAGAGTCATAAAGAATAGGGGGTTGTTACGTATGATGACCAGTGACTAAAATAAAGGGGTATTTGTTAGGTGTGGCCCTCCTGATGGATATGTGAAAAGGTGTTGATCTTCCTTGGGATGGATGAAATAGCAGCATGAAAAATAGGAGACAGGTTGTGTCTAGTCCTCCTCCTCTGTTTAACGAAGGGTTCTCCATTTGTACATAGATGGCTTCCTTCAGTCCTTTCTCAGACCATTTATCCTCTCTGTCCAAAATGTGAACATTCTCATCCTCAAAATCATGTGTGTCCGTCCTTTGTCCTTCAGATGGAGGTAGACTGCCAATTTGATTTCGAGAATGTTTACATTTTGGACAAAGAGGATAGATGGTTTGACCTTCATTAGTTCCTTAAGCAAGTGATTGGGATCGTTAGCTTAGTGGACTAATTCTTCAAGTGTTGAAATCCCAGCAGAACCACCCCCATTACCCAGAATACACATGATAATAATTTAAAAAATAAAATAATTTGTCATTTAGCAGACACTTTTATCCAAAGCAACTTACAACATTTCATACATATGTTACACTGAATTAGTGCAGGGTGTCTTCCTCAAGGAAGCACCAGCTGATTGGGCTGGGATTTGAACCAGAAGACTTCTGCATCCCAACCTGATGTGCTACCCATTGAGCCACCTGGCTACAACAACACATCATTTTGAACAATACCATATTATTCTTGTTATTATAAGAATTCAGTTTATCAAATGGTCACGTGAGAAAGATGAAATGAACTATGTTGAGGTAAAAAACAAGTGATAAACTATTAGACAGGATGGCAATCCTACAAAACACATCATCTGATTTTTCAAGAAAGCCATCTTGTTTGTTTCTTTGTTTCTACTTTTTGCTTTCTTTCTAATTTCAGATAAACCTTCCTTCTTAAAAAAAAAAAATATATATATATATATATATATACATAAAACTCGCATGCAAGCCATTATGTATTTTCAGATTCTAATTATCACTATATATCAAAATGTGTGTTGTTTTAAAATTATGTAACTGTACTTACAAAGAAAATATTTTCTTTTTAGGAGTATGGAAGGGGTGGAAATTCTTAATATCAGCATCCGGATGTTTCGTTCTTTCAAGAATCTGTCACACATGTGAGTGGATGTATCACAGCTGCATGGTTTTACATTCTTTTCCTGTCTACTAAATCTAACTAAAAATGAAATTTACATGTGATTCAGATATTATGTTCAATTAATTAATAAAACAGTTTTTGTAGAACTCACCCTCTGAATCGTTTTAAAATTTTAATAACAAAAAAAAACATCTGAACATAATGCTGGGAAAACAATTATACTTTATGAACCTACCAGTGGTAACTGAAGGTTATACAGTACACTGCTTATTTTACATTTCCAATGTCATTGTGTACCACTGTAACAATTTCCTGTACATGATTTTTGCACAAACTTTAAAAGAGCATTTCAACAGTAACTGGAAAAGTCTGCTTTTCCCATTTGTAAGCATTAATTCACTCAGTCATCACAGTTTCTTACAAAACCATTCACTGGTACTTTCCGGTTTCAAACTCTTATGAACTATACCCCATATATGTGTATTAGGGTGTTTCCACACCTGCCTTGTTTAATCTGGTTGAACCGAACTCTGGTTCATTTTCCCCATTGATGCAGTTTGTTTGGACAAGTCTGAACACAGCAATCACACTCGGGTTTGACCAACAGAACCACACCGAGACCCTTTACTGGAAGTGGTCTCAGTCCATTCCCAAAGAAACTCGAGTAGTTCATTTGTGATGTGAAAGTGATCCAACGTCAGTCCAGACTAACTAAGTACAGTACACTACAAGTTTTAGCTAAGAGGCTCCCTTAGCCAGGTGCACTTTGCATGTTGAGATGCACCAAAGGTAATGGGAAGGGTTGAAACATTCAGCACAAGCAGTGAGCAGGACAGTGAATCACAATCTGACCTGAGCTAGCAATGACGTGCATTGCCTTCTTGATATTTTGAGAAGATAAGAACATATGTCAGCTCATACAAACTGCTCATAAAAACACTGAAGTATTCATATTCAAAATGTTCAGTCAACAACTTAAGGGATTTCTATGGTCTGTTGAGCAGTGCTGCAAAAAAGTGAAAAAATGAGGCAATAGTACAGATAATTACCAAAGTTATGAGAAAATGCCAATTGCACAAATAGGACTCTTCACCAATACAGAACATGGGTCTTCTTCCCGTGTTTACACTCTCAGTCCAACCCCTGACTCTATTAACCAATGAGGAGAGAACATAGTCTCTCGTGATTGATAGCGAAGCATTTTCATTCGCTTGGATTTTTTCCCATGAGAACAGAAACCAATCCAAGAAGAAAAGGGACCAAATATGTAAATTGGTCCGCTGATTCAGACTCATTCAATCAAAGTACAGGTTTGAAAACACCCTTAAAATGCAAAAATACATTTACTACTCAGAAAAAAAAATCAAATTTAACATTCAGTATTGTTAATGGAAAAATACAGTGCATCAAGAAGCATAACAAAGTGGTTATGTTACAAGTACAATGACAAAGATCTGCAGCTAGAGCTATTTGCCAGTACCGCTTTATGTAACATGTTAGCTAGATATTTAAGTGATTCCAATTCAGAAGCACTGAGGGGCTTCTCATTGTGTGACATATGCACCGTCTTTAATCACGATAAAGACTACTTTTGGTAAGATATTTAAATACTTGACTTGCCTATTGCTGTCTTTGAAAATGTATTTTTAATTGTCTGTTTTGTGTGTGTGTGTGTGTGTGTGTGTGTATATATATATATATATATATATATATATATATACTTTTATAATCTTGCAGCTGAGCCAAATTCAACAAGGAAATTAGAAACTTACACTAGTATGTTTAGGAGATGGTATTGAGTACGTCTAATTCCCAGGGCATTTACACAGTTCTTTCTTTTTTTATTGGTCATTTTAGATATTTTAAGAAGTTTGAGTATTGCAGCTATTCTCCAAATGTGCGAAGCTGCAAACCAAACACAGATGGGATTTCTTCCTTTGAGAACCTTCTGGCAAACATAATCCTCCGTGTCTTTGTGTGGGTGGTAGCCTTCATCATTTGCTTTGGAAATGTGTCTGTCATCTGCCTTCGCTCTTGCATTGCATCTGAGAATCGGCAGCACACCATGGCCATCAAATCGCTGTGTTGTGAGTAACTACAGCTCATCTACTGCTCATCCTAGAGGCACTCTTCAGGCTTAGCACTGGCCAGTAAGACTGCCCTCACTCAGCAGAAATATATCAATGAAAGAGAGGACAGTTAAGCGGCTCAATTAAATGCTTTATCACCGCACCGTTCCAGGGTTGTGTTTAATTTTAACCCAGGCCTGTGTGACGTTTGCATATTTTCCTACTTGTATAGGTTTCCTTCAAGCATACAAAGGCATTCTCTTTAAGCTGATTGTTATCTATAATTAGCTATTGTGATGAGTGTACATTCATAACCTGTAATGGCCCAGGTTGCTGTACAGGGTGTCCTCAACCTTGCTCCTTGGTATTACTGGAATAGGCTCCTCTCTGCCTACAACCATAGGTTTAATATAAAGATATAGTTTATACTGAGTAATTTATACTGTCATTACCCAAACTGATTAATATACATATGATAATGACAATCCTGAAGTGACACACTTTTCAAATACATCCATTCATCAGGTGCCGACTGCTTGATGGGAGTCTATCTGATCTTCATCGGTGCTTTTGACATCAAGTATTGGGGAGAGTACAACAAACATGCCTACTTGTGGATGGAGAGCATACAATGCCAGCTGATTGGCTCTCTGGCCATGCTGTCCACAGAGGTGTCTGTCATCCTCCTGACATACATGACTGTGGAGAAGTACCTGTG
Source organism: Chitala chitala (assembly GCA_025773905.1). Taxonomy (NCBI): domain Eukaryota; kingdom Metazoa; phylum Chordata; class Actinopteri; order Osteoglossiformes; family Notopteridae; genus Chitala; species Chitala chitala. The sequence goes on from JABJVR010026043.1 coordinate 7,619, forward strand.
CATTGTGTTCCCTTTTCACAACCTCCGGCCAGGGATGAAGCAGACTGTCTTCACCCTCATCTTCATCTGGGTCCTGGGCTTCATGATTGCCATCATTCCCTTCTGGGACAAGCAGACATTTGGGAACTACTATGGCAAAAATGGAGTGTGTTTTCCGCTCCATTCTGACCTGATGGAAAAACCAGGAGCTCGGAGTTACTCAACAGGAATATTCTTGGGTATGATACACATGCAAAAAACTGTTTGTCTTCTGAACTAAGAAACTGCATAACTGTTTGGTGTTGAGTTAATTTGCCAGTTTCTTTTCATATCAAAATCCAGAAAGCACGAAACTGAATTTGGCTAGGGTAATACTGAAATGTGTTGGCTATTTCAGTTAACAGTGCAGCAAAGTACAAAATCTGGCAATGTCATACTGAAATTCACCAACAAACTCATTTTTTTCATTTGGTCATGCTGTTTATTTATATATACAGTTACAGCTGATATTAAAAATTACTTGTTTTAACATGATATATTTATATATTTCTGTAACATTTGCTCTATTTAGAAACTATCACAATTGTGTTTTTTTAAAACAAAATCTATACCCTTTCCAGGTCTAAATCTCTTTGCTTTTATCATCATCGTCTTCTCCTACACAAGCATGTTCTATTCAGTGCGGAAAACTGCTAAAACAGCCAGTCAGAACATGTTTGATCGGGAGATTGTAATTGCTAAGAGATTTTTCTTCATTGTATTCACTGATGCCATCTGCTGGATGCCCATCTTTTTACTCAAAATCCTCTCTTTATTACAAGTTGAAATCACAGGTAATGTCCTTATTGTAATGACAATACAACATGAAATGTATATAGTACGGGTAGTATTTCAGTCAAGTACATTGACATAAGCATATACGAATTCAGATACATTTGCTAAGTTCTTTAAGGAAATTTTAAATTATTTACTTCATCATGAAATACTGAAACAAGTTACCATTTAAGTTTATTACACTTGTTTGAACCTGAGCTCAAATCTCTTTATTGGTGATGTCTGCTATATGGTCTCTTTCAGGTACAATGATTTTGTGGGTGGTTATCTTTATCCTACCCATAAACAGTGCATTGAACCCCATCCTCTACACCATTATGGCCAGCTCCTTCCAGGACCACATCAAACTCTGTGTGAAGATGAAGTACCAACAGACCAGGCTGAAGGAGACACCACACAGCATTGCTACTGTTTATGCAGACAGCAACCCTCCTTAACAAGGCTCTGTCCAGTGACTGACAAGCCTTGACATGAGAAAAGAGGAGAGGCTGGGAAAGACACCTTCTTCTCCACCTCTGGGCCTTCTCTCTAACAATTCAGAAAACACTTATAAGCAGGACAGGCTGTTACCTTGAAAATGGAATTATGAGTGCCACAGGCAAGTGCAGCCTGTGCTTGGCAGTGAAAAGAAACACCTTGTTTAGTAAGTCTGAGTGCAGAACCTGGCCTCTACACTGCCAGTGAAATGGAAAAATGGGAAAAAGTGATTTATACACTTATACAAATGTATTAAGTACCACCTAAAATAGCACATGCTTGTGTTACAACAAAATAGCTTATTTATAAACAAAATTTCTATTCTTTATTACGTATGGAAAATGAGTTTTTAAACAACATAATTACATGTATTTAATGAAAAAAGTCGTGCTTTTCATGTCATGTAGCTGAATATGTGTTTACATTCCATATGTGTTGTTTTGTATGTTTTCAAAAACACGTGAACATTTACAGTTAAGTATTGACAATTTAACAAAAAAATTAAAAAATGAAATATCTGAAAAGATATTTCTAATCGTCAGACGCTTGAAAAAGGAAAGGCTGATGTTCAAAGTATGGAAAATGTCCTGCAAAATGTGTTTGGTGAAGAGAAAACAGATCCCTATTCTACCTTTCCACTCGTGTTTTCTAACCACAAGATTTGAAAAATCGAGCACGTCTATATAGACCTATATTTATGTATGTAACATGAATTTTTTAACAAGTGCATGTGAAGTTAATGCATATACAAAACAGTGTGTTAGTAAAGAAAACATACAGTAAAGCTTCCATAGTGTTAGAGGAAAAGCAACAGAGTGGGATCATTTAAAATGCCCAATAACATAATGAGAACATACTAACTAATGATATATGGAGTGTGTCAGCAACATCAGTACCGTTTTCCATCACCATGGTTACAGGAACAATATTCTCAGTCTTCAAAGCAACAGTCTCCCTCCCCAGTTCAAAAAGTTAGACAATAAATAAATGAATTAAAACACCTTTTTATGTTGCTCATTTTATTTACCCACCTTAGTAAATTATTCAGGATTTCCTTCATTCTTCCTGCATATCAAAAATCTGACAATTGTAACTGAGTTACCTCATGTTTCTTAAGGGTTGTTAATGGACAGTCGGGTTTTTCTGTTAGATTGAAGTCAAGGCTTCACGGCTCATTTGGCACATTAAAATCCAGACCGTGTAACTTCAATACACATACCTTAGGCCTCACTACAACAATAAGGCATATTCTCTCTTGTGCTTATATATTGGTCACTGTAAATCACCCCAAGTGTTTGCGATGCAAAGTGGGTGTTTGTCTGCAGTTTAACAGATGACAAATTTTGTGCACATGGAAACAAATTAAATGTGCATGATAGGGAACGGTATGTGATTTGCCTTAAAGTATCAACGCACAAAGTGTGAGTTGCAAACAGCTTTTTCTATCATAATTACAGTGTGTGTGTGTGTGTGTGTGTGTGTGTGTGTGTGTGATATACCAAAACTATCCACACAGTTCCACAGTTAAAAAATTGTATTTCCTGAATTAATATCTGTTCATTTGATACATGAAGTTTGTGTGAAACCTGCATGAAATGTGCTGTCTCAACATTACTCAGAGCATAGAAATGGGCAGTGCTGTACCTCTGCTCATGTCCCTTCACAGTCAGAAATGGGCAGTGCTGTACCTCTGCTCATGTCCCTTCACAGTCAGAAATGGGCAGTGCTGTACCTCTGCTCATGTCCCTTCACAGTTAGCTCCTCAGCAGACTCATGAGTAGAATCAGTATGCGGTGTGCAGTTAAAATGTTAAAATATAGCAAATTCACACTGGCCGCACACCCTTGGAAAATGTTTCACTTGTTCAGGCACTGCTAAGCATGAAAGTAGATATACCGGAAATGCAGAATTTTCACACAGCAGTTGCCAGTGCAAGTCGCAGAAGGAGCGACGTGATTAAACTGAGTTCTTTGAGAAAACATTCGGCTGAAGAAGTAAGTTAATCTGTAAGACACATTGTGTAATTGAGTCTGTGCAAATAAATTACATCAGGCAGGAAATACAAGGGAAAAAAATCAATAGCAAACGGGATCCATAACGGCTGGACTTAATGGCCTAAATTGTGAAGTATATGCACATCGAGAGATATTAAGTCATTGTGAGGTTGTAAGATAATTATCATACTTTCTTTTGCCACTGCTTGTTTTATATAAATAATTAAGCATTCAGTAACATATATTTGTTAATAAAATATACAAAAGTAAGGTATACTAGAAACTGTTTCACAAATGTGCAGGTATGATCTTGGCATTTTGAAGCCTAAGAATAGCTGTATCTTAAGTATTCGAGTCACACGTAATTTCATGTGTATTTTTAAGCCACTGTCCTCAGGGGTAATAACTGAGGGACATCATTCATGGTTCTACACTGCAGGAGTCCCTAGGCAGATTAAAACTATTTTTAGAGACTTAACAGTATGCATACAGGATTTACGATGTCTACCACAGAAGTACCAAATTAGGGCAGAGACTGCCACATAAACTTTACAGGTAGACAAGTGTATACTGTCATTTGAAATGTCAAGTGATGGACTGTTCTTGCTGACACAATGTGGCCACGTCCTGCATTGACATTCTCAGTCACACATCACAATAATGAACAAGGATGACTGTCATCAAATGTGCCCTGTTGACCAAATCTCTGACTATATTTACTGATGTCTTTCCCATAGTTCTAAATGGACATGTCACTTTGATCACTGTTCCTATTAAAACACCAGCCAGTTGAGCAGTGTTTGTGACTGATGCTCCTGCCATCTCTGCCCCCCACAATGAACCATCTGTCAAAGTCACTTGTATCTTTTATTCATGCCATCTTGACCCAAAATCAGAATCAAATGGGCCTGCTCAGCACAGAACTGTCCTATACACGCCACAGAGCAGGACTGCGTGCTCATTGCTCAGTTGCACCATGCAGTGCACCTGTGTGAAAGCATCTCGTTATGCTTCTCCACTCATTCATTTGGGGTTTTCCTTTCATTTGTTACCTGTCTCTACGTATTGTTATAAAATGTGTGGAATTTAGAATGCACAAGTGGAAAAATGTAACAGTAATAGAGACAAAGAAAATACATCACCTGACTAACTTTTCAGATGGACAACTGGCCCAGGCCCTCCTTTCTTTTCTGTAACGACTTCCCATTATGACCACAAAGCCAGTCACTCCAGCTGTTGCAGGTGATGTACATGAAGAATATATACTAAACACTATACCGAGAATCCTTGATGGTTCATCGTGAGATCTAACTGTCCTCACACTGCTCCCTTCTTGTGTATATGGACCTCATAATTATGAACTGAGCACTAATTATTTTTTGTGCAGTTTTAGTAAATTCACTACTAACATGGGCTTAGTCATAGCAAAAGATTTCTGTGTAAAGCCAAATGGTTTAATGTAATTATTAAAACTGTATTGATTTTTCAGCAGTGCTGTTTACTATTTAACAACATCCTTAGTATTTGCATATTGATACACACTTTAAAATTACTAAAACTAACCTAGGGCTTCATTGTGTGTTGTGATGGGGAGCACTAGACAACCAGCAAACAAGTTGAGAAGTGAATTGGCCTTCATAAATCAGGCAGTGGCTATAATATATAGCTTCTTCACTGAAAATACCTATATCCATATGTATTTATCTATTTTTAATCAAATTACAAATGTGTAATTGTAATTGCTACATACCAAATCATTGATTGGAACCAGGTTATATGGTTAAAAATCATAAAGAATTAATTAATTAATCATTAAACCTTTTTGGCACAAACACCCAAGATGTGATGTAAATATAAAGATAAATATGCAAGAAAGAACCCAGGGTTTCACTGATAAAGGCTTCATACACACAAAGAAGAGGAGAAATGTTTGTACCACATTTACATGAAGATATTGGAATAAAAAAAAAAAACTTTGCTTAAAAAAGTTTTCAAATTTATGAATGGTCCTTAGTTATCATATGGATGTTTGGAAGAAAATTTTAATTATATCAGATATACAACTATATACATTTTAGTGCAATAGTTAGTCAGACACTAAAAGCTAAATCGGTTAGAACCACCAGGTGCTCGCCATGGTTTATTGAATATACACTATGTCTAAAACAGAAATGCTGTAAATTAGACCGCAAGTGGAAGTCCACACGTCCCGGGGTATTTCAGTCAGCATGGTCCAACAGGCTGAGACAGTATAGGAAAGTGCTATACTGTGCACGTTCAGAATACTATTATAAGGTTAGTGATAGCAACAAAACACATTAGCTAATTTAACCTCTAAAGATGTATATAGAATGAATTCAACTATTAGTAATGATAATTTTATTACCTTCTTTAATTATGAAATCAAAAACATTAGACTCAAACTGTGCTCCAATATGCACCCTTCAGTTCTGCCAACAATATTAGACGTGCATCCTTTTAGTGAGTTTGCACTAACTGACACCTTAGATCTTAAAAAATTGATAGTTAAGACTAAGTCTATAACCTGTCTGTTAGATCCCATTCCAACACAACTGCTTAAAGATTCACTAGAAATTTTAGTGGGACCAATCCAATTTCCCTGGCTTTATATGTTGTGGTCATTTAAAGTTGCAATTGTTCGGCTGCTGCTTAGAAAGTCTAATCTGGATTCAGAAGTGATTAGTAATTATAGACCAACTTCAAACGTTCATTTTCTCTACAAGATTCCGGAAAAATAGTTGCAACACAGCTGCAAGCTCACTTGGAAGCCAAAGGTTTTTTGGACAAATTTAAACCTAATAATAATGCAACAGCTAACGCCTTAGGTAAATGTATCAAATACATCGAAAGATGGATGGGCACAAACTACTCATCATTCAACAGATAAAACTGAGATCTTGTTTTTTGGAGGTAATGATCCTATTAGGAGAGCTTTCGGTTCAGCCCTCAGTCCCGCCAACCTGTGTTTATCCATTAGCAACTCAGCATGTAATATACGTGTCATTTTTGTCTCAAACCTCTTTGATTGTCATGTCAATGCAGTTTCACAGGTGTGCTTCCTGCAGCTGAGAAATATTGTTCAGCTGTGCAATTTTCTTACTACAGAAAAAATTGTGCACACTTTTGTTTACAGTTGTAAGGCTTTGTTCTCTGGTACAAATTGCACACTAAACACGTTACAGTGCATCCCAAATGCAGCTGCTAGAATTATTAGTGCAAGTATGACTGGATAAGTTTCATATTATCTTCACCTCACTGGCATCCTGTAAAATAGAGGACTGATTTTGAAGTTCTGCTGTTAACATATAAGGCACTCAAAGGCAAAACACCTAACAGAAACACCTAACATAACATCTAACACATAACACCTATCTAACATAGTTGATAAATATATATATACTCCAAAATGTTCCCTACGATCGCAGAATGCAGGCCTTCTTACCGTTCCACGCATACATAAAAGTATTAGCGCTAGAGCTTTTAGTTACAGAGCCCCTAGCCTGTGGAACAGTCTGCTTGGTTATGTATGGGATGCCAAACTGGTCTCAGTCTTCAAATCCTGACTCAAGTTCTACTATTTTGATTTAGCTTTTCCACAACAGTCTGCATATCCCACTGTAATTAATGTTGCTGGCGCTGTTGTATATGCCAATGTATCTGTGATATTTCATATGGGACTGCTAATGTTTTGTATTATATACCAACCCTTCTCTGCAATCCTTTTCTATCCATATTTGTACCCAGTGGGCACCATCAGAGCAGGATGTCTTGTTAGGGTTGTTGACATCCAGAGTACACCCCCTCCCCAGATGGGGTCTTCACCCAAGGAATGCCTTGAGCCTGAAGAGAGTTGCTCCCACGCATGGAGCACAGAAGGACTCCATAATGATATTTACATTCATAGTCTCCATTTTCACCTGGAGAACTAAAATGTGTAATTTATATCAAATTGCTACTAACAATGAAAGTCTCAATAAGTACTTGTGTATTCTGTAATGTTAGCATGCCCAGGAGGGGCTGGGCAGCCAGTCAACCTTGGGCCCCCAGAGGTTTTTTTTTTTTCTCCACGCTGGAGTTTTTAAGTTCCTCTCCTTCATTGTTGTCTGGCTTTATCTTTAAATCTCAATCATCCACCAGCTGTTAATTCTGTATTATCTGTATTTTTTTTCTGTAAAGTGCTTTGAGATGTGTTGTGAAAGGAGTAATATCAAAATAAATCGAAATTTAAAATAAAATCACATTTAGCTTTGGCGTTTAATGAACAAACATAGTATTTTTTTTTTTTAATGAATGACTTTACTTTCCAAAAAAGTAAACAAAAAACAAAATGCAACAAGTTACAAATATATTCAATAGAATACAGCAGAGAAACAACATATTTAAAGTTGAAACTGAGACTGTAAATAATTGTCTGAATTTAATGGCTGCAACACGTTTCAAAATAGTTGGGACATGGGCATGTTCACCACTGTGTTACACCACCTCTTCTTTTAAAAGCACTCAATGAGCGTTTATGAACAGAAGACACCAATTGTAGAAGTTTGAAAGTGGAAAGTTTTGCCATTTTTGCTTGATAAGTCTTAAGTTGCTCGACAGTCCTGTTATATGTTGCCACACATTTTCAGTGGGGGACAGGTCTGGACTGCAGGGAGGCCAGTTAAGTACCCGCACTGTTTTACTACAAAGCCCTGGTGTTGTCACACGTGTAGGATGCAGCTTAGCATTGTCCTGTTGGCATAAACAGGGACAACCCTGTAACAGACTTCTAGATGGCAGCACATTTTGGTCCAAAATCTGTATGTACCTCTCAGCATTAACAGTGCCCTCACATATGTGCCCCATGTCATGACCCAAGTAACCCATGCCATGGCCACTAACACCCCCCCATACCATCACAGATGCTGGCTTTTGAACTTCTTGTTGATAAAAATCAGGATGGTCCTTTTTGTTTTTCATCCAAAATCCCTTTAATATCCTTTAGTTCTTCAATACTCTGCTCCAGCTACAAGTCTTGTGGTTTTTTTTATTTTATTTTTAAAGTCATTTAAATCCTCACGCTTGCCCATTTTTTCTGCTACCAACACATCAAATTCAGGGACAAAATGTTCACTCGCTGCCTAATTTATCGCACCCACTTCCAGGTGCCACTGGAACGAGATAACCAATGTTGTTCAGGTCACCTCTCAGTGGTTATAATGTTATGGCTAATCAGTGTGTATGTATGTAATAATTATAGACCTATTATGTACATAATCAATTATATTTGCCAAGTCTCTATATTTATTTTTATTTGTATCTGCATACATTTTTCACAATCTATTGTAGTGATGATGAGAGTCAAAAAACTCAACGTCTTCTCCAGCATATCCTAAAGACTTCCAAGGAGATTAAGATCAGGGCTTTATGTAGGTAGTTCATGTGTCTAAGTGATTCTTTATGCACTTTTAACACCTGTTTCACAATTTTAGCCTGATGAATCTTGGCACTGTCAGCCTGGGGACTTTACCTGTGTCATCAGGGAAGAAAAAAAATCCACCAATGGGAGAACATGGCCATTCAATAGATTCAGATACTCATATGACCTCATTTTATTTATCGCATAACTTTGCTGAGCTCAGACCAGATCAATTGATGCAATCCCAGCTAATAAATATGCCTCCAGAGGCACAACATGACTTTTTTTTTTTCTTTTGGCCAGGCGGTCTATTTGAACAATATATTTTAATGATCATGTAGTCACTGCTTATTCTGAGGCATTAGAATTGATTTATTTCTTTCATTTAATTTGTTTAGAAGAATATCGTATCACTTAATATGGGAAAATTAAAATACTAAGCATCTTGGTCTAATATTTACTTCTCACTTTCATACGTCACACTTCAATTTTATAGCACCATTCATAAGTTGCCTCAAAGTGCTTTACTGGGTGAAAGTAGACATTACAGAATTAACAGCAGGTGGATGACTAAAGTTAAAGATAAAGCCATTTAACCTTTTTTAACCTTTAGCCATTTAAAATTATAATATTTATGCTGTTGTGTAACTTTTGCAGCGACTGGTAATTTTGCGTTGTTTCATGCATTTTCGATAATGAAAGGTCCTGCATTGCTTTACTAGCAGTGGGCTGTGGAGGTCTAGTCTAAGCACTGCTCCTGGAAAGCAGAGGACTGTCTGTGAGCAACACAGTTTCCAGAAGGTCACATGCACCCTGAGACATGAGACAGTTCAAATAGAGCTGCATTAACTCTTTATTCCTTTTCACATGTCAAACAATGCAGCACAATACAATTAGCAAGTAATAAGCATACCAGCAATTATAAAAGATAAATTTGATATATAAATAGGTTAAATACAACCCAACTATGAAAAACGCATTGTGCAACATAATTAACGTTGCATTAAAAATTAATACATAAACACTTGTAATTAAAATACACGAGTGTCAACATATTCTAATCTATTAGATGTATAAAGGATGTAATACTGCCTTTTTTAGGCTGGTTTTAAATTTAACATTTTTAGGTTAATAAAAATGTGCATAGTACTTGAAATTAAAAGCTCACAAGGCTGAGCGTCACATATAAAGCAAAAACCGAGAACCAACCAGAAACTTTGAGAAGAGAAAGTGTTCCACAGAAGAAGGGAAATGGTACAAGCTTGTTGGTGACATGTCTTTGACATTCAAGCTTAAAAAACGTTAATGGAAAAAATGTGTCCACCATATACTTTCACATTATATGGACCAAGATGTTTACAACATTGAAAATTATTGTAAATATTAAACAAAATGTAATTATTGTGACTGCACTGAATACAGAACACAAAACATTGAAAAAACATAAATAACACTGATGGGCAAAATATAATAGATCTTGCAGACATCTAAACACACACACACACATATAAATACATACATACATACATACATAAAAGGAACTATTTTATTCAATATGCTACTATGCTGGATACACATTATTTTATTAATTCCTGTGACAGATTAAGAAAATCCTTCAGTCTGTTTGAATCTAATAATCTCCTATAAATTTAATGAAGTATTCAACAAATCTTTACAACTTGAATGATGTTTGTCTGCAAGTTGCTGCAACCATTTTAAACTTGTAATAGGAAGACCTTTGAGCAGTGTTAAATGCCCTGATAAAGAGGTTTTCATAAGTGAACAAAAAATATATATATAATAATTATAGTAATAGTAAATAGCCAGTGCAATGTTAACATCATAGTAGTACAACACTGTTATCTCACCATCAACATCATGTACAAGGTGTATAAAGCCTAGTAACATCACTGTCACTGAGGACTACGCACCTCAACTCTGCCAGTGTAGGTCAGCATTAGCCAGACGCACACACAATGTACCAGTTAAGGGTTAAAGAATGTGAATTTATGACTATTTCATCCTAAAGAGATACAGAAGAGTGGGTGTGCTGTGACTTCTCCTAAAAGGAAAAACTACTGAGAATATACTATAGAATGTCTATATTCCTGCCATTATCATGGAAACAGATTAAAAAGGAACCAGCTAACAAGTTTACAGAAGTGATATTACACTACGACATGGCCAGCTATCTATGAACACCAAATTGACAGAGGTGTCACTGCAGTCAAAAGGTGCACAGTCCTTGGTTTCTTAAAATTAGTTTTTAGACCTCAGAGAACTTTAATGTGTTACTGAAATACTGATATTATCAAAGGTCCTCTGCTTATGCAAGTAATTGTGTACAGTATGTTCCACTCCATATAACTACTGGAATTCATCATGTCAAACTTTCTTTGGCAAACTCAACTGCACTTCCACAGAAACAAACCTAAAAAGACATCCTATTATATGTCTGAGAGTCAGTCTCATAATTGCCACCCCAATTATAATGTCCACTCTAAAAGTTCCACCACATTTCAACTAAATCACATGACTCACGCCAAAAACGCTTTTCAAACTCCAGTGAAAAGATGCTCGTCACAGTTTTGTCTCAGGTCCGCGAACTGTAAAGACTGGAAAGGAGTCTCGAATCTTTGCAACCTCAACGGCACAAAGGTAACCAAAGACTTTATTGTACCACTCTGGGGAGCGTCCTCTGAAAATCGAACAGAGAAATACATTATGTCTCAGTTTCAGCACAGTGAGCAGTATTAGGGCAGTATTATCTGGGGACAGCTTAACCTTCCTCCCCTCTCTCACTTATTTTGTTTGTTGCAAAAACAACACACACTATTATGGGCGTAATAACCCTACACTCACCTATTTTATCTACAGCAAGCATTTCAAAGCAGAAAACTAAAAGTACACACATTTCATTTCAGATTTAAATCATAATAAAAAGACAGACAAAGCTAAGAGAAAGGGGAAAGTGGATATTTTGTTAGAGAAACATTCCACTCTGATGTAGCTTGTCTGATTTAGGAAAAGATACATCTGTGCAAATTACTGATTTGCAAAACTCCAGTTCAGTAAGTGATTCTGAGTCCATCGCAGGCAGTGCTGCGGCAATGAGCAAGTTCTCACCTGAGGTCGGCCCTGCAGTAGTGTGTGAGCCGTGTGCGGCCTGGGGCGCAGGGCTCGACGAGCCAGCGTGAGGTAAGGAGCACAGCCCGCACGCCCACCTCCAGGGGCCCCTTGTTGTGATCCACAGAGGAGGCCACCAAGAGGCACACCCCCTGCGAGGGGTCCGTGTGCCATCGCCTGCAGGGGTGCGCACACACACGCGCACACACAGATCAGCACAATCACACTTCTGACAAACTGCAGTAACCATAGTGTGCAGCACCTCTGAGTACTAACCTTTCATGTCACCTAGATAATAATAGATTAAATATTCCAGATTTTATCAATTTAACAAGTGCAGTATAAATAAGTAGTTAACAGTAATCACGCAACAAATTCAGGGATGAAACATATATAAAGCAAATTTTTAATTTACTTCTTTTGCCATTCCTTGAAATGCAACACTGAGTTGAGTGTGTAAAATACACACAGATGATGCATGCAGATTCACTGACTGATGAATAGATAAAGACATACAAAATCTGCAGTGTCAATACAATAACACCATTGTAAACCACTCATAATACCAATGCCACACACCATGTTTACTATGGAGAGTGCGGGCTGATATTGCACATATTACTTTGGTACAATATATTGTAATTAACAGTGGATAACTGAATTACTGGAATTGTGGCCATGCAAAAACTAACAGTCGCACTGCTGTATTTATAATGTTTCCACCTATTTTCTCTCAAACCAGATCTCTACAAATTTGTGTAAAAAATGGAAAAAAAAAAAAAAAAACCTTAACAAGCAGAACATCAAAAAGAAGCATCACATGTGGTTATTTTTAAGAGTACTCCTAATGAAAAAAGAAAAAGGTATGCAAGTGCTCCGTACCTTAACACAACAAAGTCCCTGCGGGGGTGTGGTGCCATGCTATCTGTCACATACTGAAACACCTCAGTGTTGTCTTCCAGAGCCTCCACCACACGACTGTGCAGCAAGTCATCATCCCACAGGTGGCGCTCTCGCAGAATTCTGTGCAGCACTGTGGTGGGCGGGGCCTCAATCTCTGTAGAGACCCTCCACAGACGAATAGGGTGGCCATCTCCAACCTACAGAACAAAAAAAAAACATTTCAACGCATTTCACTGTATTGTCACAATTACATATTTGGTAAAATGTGGCTAAAACATGAAAGGGGTATACCACCTTAAAAAAAAATAATAATAATAATAATAAAAAAAAAAAATTTAATTATACATATAATTTTTGATATGAAGACCCTCTTTTAAAGACTTTTCTATGATCAAGCCCATGAGTATAAACCCAAAATGACTGACTCATTATTATGGCATATACTTTTACAAAGCCTGTATGAGCTAGATTTAAAGTCATAAATTATATGTGCTGTCACAGTTTCGTGACTAAATTTCCATGCAGGTCAGTACAGTAAAAAAAAAAAAAAAATAACAAAAAATAAGTGCTAAACTTTATTTCAGCTGTGGAATGCAACCATATATTTGTATAGACAGCTTTGAAAGACAACATATGTACACACAGACTCTTAATGTAGCCTCTGGATTCACTTAGGAGAGGAAAGATGTCGCTTGTTTTGTTTCACCTTTTTGTATGACAGCTCTGTGTTCTCAGGCGCTGGCGCAGTGTGCCACTTCCTGTTCCTTTCTGTCGGCTCTCGTAAGAGGCACTGGATGCTGTCCTCCAGGTAGGACTTGTAGTCAGCAGGCTCACCCTTCAGGTTGATACCTGTGCGGTTCTGGGGCTGGGGCTTTTCTTCTGGTGCATTTTTTTTTTTCTTACACTCAATTAGAAGTTCCTGTTTAATCTATGCCTTGAAAAAAAAAAAAAAAAAAAAAAAAAAACGCCAAGGGGAAAAATTCTTGAAAACACAGCTGAAATGCTTCATTATTCAATAATTAGCAATTAAAATTATGACCCCTCCAGGCTGTTAATCATATTAAAGGAGCCAAGTTTAGATTTTACCTTTACATTTAAATTTTCCTTCAACATTTACACATAGTTGTAACTAACAAGAATTTGGCTTATCAACAAAAGGGTAAAAATGTATTTTAACAGTAATCAGGCACAATTAGCTAAGTGTTTGACAAACCAGGTAGAACCAAGTTAAAGCAGATGGAACAAAGGGGAAAACAAGCAAAACTAAACCCTGCAATGTTCAACTGCATTGAAGTAAACAGTCTGCCCCCACTGTTTTATTGATGTACATTAAGGGCTACCATACCTGAAAGAGCTTCTTGCACTCTGTAATCATATGGCTAAGCCCCTCAGTTGCAGCCATATTGTCACTCAGGTCCTTCTGGTCTGCTTTGCCCATCATTCCTCTCCTGTGCTTTAACCTATGGCAGAACAAAGCCAACACTGTTGGTTTACTGTAATGGTTTAGTGTGTCAAAGGGGGGGCTGTAGTAATTCTACTGTAAAATATTTCAATATAACATACAATTATTTAGTCATATTATTACTGGTTTTTATCGTGGGTATACCAACTTGCTCAAATGTAACAATATTTAATAGAATACAAGATAAATAACTGCTAGTTAAATGTGATTAATATGAATATAGAACTAATAGAAGGTGCACAGAAGTGACAGCCACATATGGCTCCTCCGGTGTTTGCACAACATTATTAAGAATGCATTATTAGGGTTTAGAATGCAATAAAGAGTTTGAAATTTTAAATAGTTGGTCCTGATATACAATTTCAATTAATTTTTTATATAGCGCCTTTCACAATAATGTAACTCAAAGTGCTAAAATCAGAAAACTACCCACTGTTTTTTACATGGAGAATGAACAATGGGGAGTTCAGATACCTAGGCGATGTGCCCTCCTTCTTTGAGATGTTGAGGTGGAAGATGGAAGGGGCCAGGCAAACAGCCAGGTTTCCGGCAGTCATCTGGTTGTCCTGAGCAGAGGCGATGTCGCTAAGGAAGTAGAGCAGGGTCTGCAGTACTTCCCGGTTCTCATCCGGCAACAGGATGACCGCAGCTTGGACCGCCTGTAGACACTGCTCCCTGGGGACACCTTGAAGGGTAATGAAGATACAGAAGATGTAAGTGAAAAGCCAGATATTTTAAAACAATCTCTCAGAAAGAGTAAGGCACACTCAAAAAATGGTCCAAAGCTGAAGAAAATTTGGTTATTACCATACACATAACATACAAATGTACGATGTTCTAACAAAAAAGGACACATTCAGACTAATGTTGAAACTCACACTGGTAAATTTGCAGAAAGGTTTCTGTTAGTTTGCTGGTAAAAACAGGTTCTGGTAAGTCTCTGAAGTACTGCTTGAGCAGGTCGGCGACGTCGTATGCTGACTGGCCTTCATAGCTCACATGATCTGGGGAACTCTCGTTCAGTTGCCTCAAAGTATGAATCCGAGACTTGACACCAGACTTGCGAAAAATGCCCACCTAATAGGTTTAAGGAAAAGACGTTGTTTCCCAAGAAAAACATTAAACACAAAAATCCGCCCAACACATGAATCCACAAAAGATCTGTAGTCTGCCAACTGGGTCCTACCTGGTCCAGGCACCGGCTACGGATGTACCGCATTGCTTGCTGAATACTCTGAGGCAGGGGCTGACCACTTCGCTGAACATTAACAATAGGGGGGACACCAAAAACGTTTTTATCTCTGTAGTCTGGGACTTTACTCCTCTTCATGAACTTTGGCATGGTCCTATATATAGAAGTCAAAGACAGAAGATTACCTCACATTAACTTTGGTGTTTACGGCAGCAACTTCGAAATTTGTTTGTCAACCCTGCTCACTTATCAGAGACAAACTTACATAAAGGAACATGCACATAAACCTGACAGTACAAGGCCAAAGGATCAAACACTTTAGAAAAATAAGCAAAACGTCCTTAAAAATTAAAGGAAAATGCAGTAGTGCCAACTGATATGAAATATGTAAATTAGCAATTTACAAATTTCCAAGCTACTCTACTACTAGTCCTCTTTGTCATAGCTGGGACATAAGGCTGAGATTACTTGCTTCCATCTGATCCTAGTGGCAACATGTTGTGCCTACAGTTCCAAACTATTGAATGAAATAGCACAAATATCAACTGATTTTAAAGTCAGTGTATGGTGACACGCTCAAAGGTATGGACCGCATAATACACTTCAACAGTTAAAACATACATAGAACCCTGATCTTCTGAACACTGGTTTTCTGTCAGATTAATTTAAATTCAGAAAATCCTCTACTCTTATGGTGTAGTCTGTCACATGCTTAGCAGAGCACTCACCAGCTCCATCCATGCTTGCTGGGCATGCAGTGCTTCTCCATGATGGCTGTTAGCCTCAGCAGAGAGAACTTCTGCAGCAGGTTGAGCTGGGCAGCTGACTGCCTGTTTATCTCAAGAGATGCTGAGTTCAGGCTGGGTCTATGGGAATTTTGGAAACTGTGCCACCTCAGCTTCCTGTTGAATGACATTGAGGTTTACAAGATTTTAGATGGTTGGTATTAAAGAACAAAGTTGTAAAACTGATTAGAATCAAGTTTTAAGTTTCTGACCTGCTCGGCCTAGTTAAAGAGGCACCCACTCCAGAATCTCGTCGTTCTCTCATGTCAATTTCCTCAGTTTCATTCAATGAATTGCCAGTACTGCCATAGTCACTTGCTGCTGTACCAATGTCTGACATGGATTGCTCCTCAAAGTGCAGGCTGGAGGTGTAGGTAGTTTCCTCTGGCTCCTCTGATTTTATGTCAGGATCACCCTCTTCAAGGTCCAGGCACATTCTTTGAGACCATAGGTTGATATTCTGCTGGAGGCCATGAACATGCTCCAAGATGTCATCTAGGTGCTGGAAGACTTTGTCTCCATCAACATTAAGGTTTTCTGCGCTGCCATATGTCTCAGGCACATTATCATATACACTTGCAATGGAGTTGCAGGAATTCCTTCTTGTGTGAAAGCCTGCAAAGTCCTGGGACTCATTAGTGCTACCTACGGACAAATCTGTAGTGTCCGTTTGCCAAATGGTTGAATCATTATGAGGACTAGGGCATAAACTTTCGATGGAAAGTGATTTGGGGAATGTGCCGGGCTTGTGGCCTGCAGGGAGATGAACCAGACAGTTTTCCTGCCTATTCCCAAATTGGCTCATCTGCTTTGTCCAGTTTGACACCTTCAGGTATGTCTCATAGTCTTCCAAGTAGAAACTCCTATGTTTAGTTTCGACTCTTCCTTCTTTGGAAGACCGGTTTACAGCAGACCTGCACAGTGTGTGAGCTTTCCTGCTACACTGCAAACCACTTTGGTCATTAATGTTTTGCTTCAGGCCTGGCAGGCTCTCATTCTGGGTACACTGCAAGATAACAGTAGGTTGAAGAATGCTTTGTTCAGTGTCTATGCTTTGGATGCTCAGGTCCTTGGCTTTAGTAGCTTCCCTCTCCTTTTCCTTTTTCCTGAATGACTCTATCCTCCTCAGAATGCTTCTGGAATACCTCCTGGTCTTTTCTCTAACAGAACGTTGGCCTTTAGAAGAGACCACCTCCTGGCAACTATGAACTGATCTGTCTGGTGAAGATTCTGAGGTATGGGACAGGAAGGGTTTGGTCAAGGTAACTTGGCTGGATGAGGTTCCTCTGGTGCTCCCACTCAGGCTACTGCTGCTCTGACCAGAGGTAGGCTCCACATCACTGAAATCACTGAGGACACTTTCAGAACTGGCAGAAGCACTCATGGTTGCAGAGAATTCCCCAAAGTTTGGAGAAAATGATGGTGAAAGTCTATTTAATCTGGACCATCTTTTACTATCCCTTTGGAATGCCCATCGGTCACTAATTGCACACAGGTCATCATCCTCTGAGTCCTCATTCTAAACAAAGAGGAGAATGCAAGAATGCAAATGAACAGCCCGAGACAATATTTAATCAGTAAAAGTTAGTTAATCTTACACATTACAACTAATGACAGTGTCAATATTTGTAATTAGTGTTTAATTGTAATGACCCAGAATGGGGCAATATCAAGAATTCTGGAAGAATATAAAGCCATGTTTACTACGAGACTGCAATTGTTTGTGTGTTAGCAGTAAACAACCAAGACTTCCCTAGTAAGCACACTTTAACCCATGCCTTTGGCTCTGAGGACACAATACATGGCATATAAACCACCTACAAAAAATGTATTTCCCTGACAAAGGTATTATGGTATTTCAGCTTATACCAGGGTTACGTTCCTGTAAATACCAGTGCATATAAAACCTGTAAATGACAATGCTAATTACTGAATTTCAAAAGCATGCATTTATATATATACAGTGCATCCTGGTGCCATCTCATCCCTAAGGAAGTGACATATATGCACTTGGCCATCCACTTGATCTAAAAGAAAATGTTATTCATCAGACCAGGCCAACTTCTTCCAATGCTCCGTGGTCCAGTTCTGATACTCACGTGCACATTGTAGACACTTTTGGCAGTGCGGTGGACACAGGGTTAGCATGGGTACCCTGACTGGTCTGCAGCTACACAGCCCCATACACAACAAACTGTGATGCACCATATGTACTGATACCTTTCCATCAGAACCAGCATAAACTTTTTTCAGCAATATGAGCTACAGTAGCACTTCTATTCGACTGGACTACATGGGCCAGCTTTCGGTCCCCACGTTCATCAGTGAGCCTTGGCCGGTCATGACCCTTTTGCTGGTTCACATTTTAAATTTAAACCATTAATCAGCATTCTAAGGGCTGCTTCCAATTTTGATTCAAATTGTCATCTCCATACTTGCCAAAATATGTATATAAGGTGCCATGTTCATTGTCTAACACTATTTCAAAAACTAAGGTCATCAATGAGAAAATGATGGTTCTGAATGCCGTTGGTAAGGGTCTGTTAAAAAACATGTCTTAACTAATTTGGAAAAACCAATGTTTTGGTATAAAGAGTTAGGCATTCACAAGCTTGTTTTTACTGTGGCCCTCCTGTATGTTATAATAATCCTCAGTTTAAATGCAAACCTGTAGATTGACAGGTTAAGGATCATATACATTAGACAACATCTACCTCACACATAAGAAGGGCTGGGATGAAACAGGCAAGTGAAATGTGATATACAAGTAGAGGTACAACTGCGCTATACTTGACTGCAATGATTTGTCTGAACAGCGCTGAAAAGCCACTATAGGGTGAGGCCCCAGTGAGCACACTCACGCACCTGTTTGGGCCGAAAATGGACTTCCAGTCTCATTGAGGCACACTTGTTCAGTGTGGTCAGCCGCCTGTGAAAGAAAGTAAAACCAAAATGTAACGCAAAGATCGTAAAGCCAGCTTCTGTTAAACTCTCATCATCTGCAGACAGCATTCTTTCCAAAAACCATCCCAGGTAAAGGCAAGACTGGAGTTCTCTATTAAACGTTGAGTACTTTGAATATTCTCTTGCGAATTAAGTAAAAACTGTATGGAAAATAAATGAGGGAACAAAGTCAAAAATATAACGAGTGTTTTTCCTCAGCAGACTACCTAGTTTGACTTCTCAAAGAGGAACCCCAGGATTTACTGTGATTTACTACGATATGCAACAAAAAGATATGCATTTATAAGTAAACAAATTATGTACAAATAATTCATACTAACACAGGGTTAACAATGTTCAGGAAATGTATATTAGGCAAATTTCCAATGAGGGAACGTCATTCAGCCTTCCTAGAGCTTCCTTCACTTAATTTAAATTCACCCTCTTTATTACAATAGTAGGAAGTGTATTACAACCCCCCCCCCCACCCCCAAACTCAGTGGAAAAAATGGTGTCTTTGTTCTGCTGTAAAAAAAAAAAAAAAAAAAAAATCTCAAAGTAACGAACTGGAAAATCAGAAACTACTTTACTGTAATTTATAACAGAGCAGCACAGTGGCACTGTGTGTAAACCTGTGTGTGGAGTTTGTATGTTCTCGCCATGTTTATCCAGGTTCCTCCCACAGCACAATGTCATGCTGGTTAGGTGTACTAGACAGACTTTAATTGCTCGTATGTGTTTGTGTGTGTGTGTGCACATGTGTGTGCGTGCGTCCATGCACGCTGGCTGCAATGGGTTGGTATCCTGTCCAGGGTGTACCACGCCTTATGCACTCGGCTGCCTGGGAAAGACTCCAGGCCACCTCTGCCCTGCTAAAGGATGAGCCAAGCAGTTGGGTAATGAATGGATTTTCATGTTTTGTGTTTATATGGGTGGAACTTTGACATTAGCTGGTAATTATCTCTATTAGCTAAGAGGCCAGTGAGCTAGCCAAGTTAGAAATATTTGTGCATGCTTTCCTTAATGCAAAAAGGTATAATATAATATAAATTTATATGAGTACTTAAATTTATCTATACAAAATCTAGTGCTGGGTGCTGCAAAATAGCCCATGGTATCATACTCATTGCAATACCACAATATCACGATTCAAAGTATCATGACATCACCATTGTATCCTGGTAATGTTTCAATATGGAAATAATGGAACTACTAAAATTTAAAACAGGCCAAATTTACTGTAACAGGCATTAACCGCTTTTGACCTTGTTCATGACATGAATGTGTACTATTATTATTCATTGGAAGTCGCTTTGGACAAAGGCATTTGCTAAATGAATAAATTTAAATGTAAATGTTTAACTATAAAAAAGGAGCCAGTATCTTAAACAAAGATAACTCCCAGTTACATAAATAATTCATTTTATTGTGGACAAGAAGTGCATATTTCTGTTTGTAAAACAGCAATAACATCTCACTTGTACATTATGTTAGATGATTCACTCCATTTTTTCCATTGCATTTTTCTTAGCATAAGCTATAAAAAAAACAGCACATTTTTAATGTGCAATGATTTAAAAAAATGTCTGCCAAACAAAACATTTAATTTTAATGCCTCAGCAATAGAAAAAGCACAATATTACAAATAAAATGCAACCAATATAAAACATACCTGATATATTTAGCTTTTACTTGTATTATAGACAAACTTAATAAATAGTGTGGGAATCAGAAATGTAAAAACAACCCTGTGAGTCGTTTCATACATACATACATACATACATACATACATACATACCTACTGCTGACTTGAAACTGTATGTATCTAATGAAACAGTGGATGGAAATTACACAGCAGGGCTCCGGCGTGTTTAGCATGCTTCGAAGCCCTTCCTTGTAAAAAAAAATATGTAAGGTCTTATGTTTTTACAAAAGGAAGCTGACAACTGCATCTGTACTTTTCCCTACACTAAGAATCAGGATTCAGTTTTGCAGTTTGCATTGTTGACTTGATGCATTTGTTGGCCTGTGTTACCTCTGGGTGTCTTGATAAAAATGTGCGAATATTTGTTGTGTTCCCTTAATATTTTAAGTTTACAAACTGCATTACTCATGTCCAGTTCAAGAGACTCTAAATTTTTAATGAAGCCAAAGTGCATCCACACATCCAGCTTGAATGGTCACTAGTTAAAACCCACCTCTGCAGCTGAGCCATACAAGTTGTAGGTCTTTGGTAGCACTTAAACAGTACGGCATCAAAATAGGGGTGAAAATGTGGGCTGAGAAATAAAGTAATAGGTCAATGCAATATTTTAAAAAGCTTCACCTGCAAAGTGATATCAATGAATCCTGATCCAAAAAATCATGGTCTTTTTTAACCGATGTGATATCAATGGGGAACAGACCATCTGTAAAGAAAAAAAAAGACAAAAAAGTTGTTAATAATAGTTTAGAAGATACTTAAAAATATATCCTAAAATCATACATAACATTTTTTTATATTTTCAGCTCCAAGACCGAGCAGTATATGTTGGTAGGAAACAGTATAAGGTACTGATACGCTTTCCATAGACCAATGATCTGTTGTCTACTACTTCGATTTTCATACAGGATTGCTTCTGCAATTAATGCATTCTGAAATCAAAGAAATTAAACAAAAATCAAAGTAATCGTGCATTTTATGCACCCTAAATCCAGTTTTCTGCTAGTTTTCCTTGTCCCTCCAGTTGATTTTCAGCATCTTTGTTCCACGTCATTGGCATCTTAACTGCAGGTCTGTCCCTCCCACCAATCAGATGTGCTTTAATACAGTGCAGCATTCAGGTCCATTCAGAAATACAAAGTGTGCCTCTCTATCACTCCTTACTACTCCCTGTATTTTGGACATTGCTTGAAAAGGTCAGGATTCTTTCCATTCAAAATATAAACTACTTATTCTAAATACCTGATCTGTACAA
Organism: Chitala chitala; assembly: GCA_025773905.1. Classification (NCBI taxonomy): domain Eukaryota; kingdom Metazoa; phylum Chordata; class Actinopteri; order Osteoglossiformes; family Notopteridae; genus Chitala; species Chitala chitala. The sequence continues at coordinate 29,687 of JABJVR010026043.1, forward strand.
AATATTCTTAGAAATGTCAAATGAAAAAAGCACACTTCATTATTCAAGGTTAAAACAGTATATTCTGTACATATAGAAAAAATCTGCAAACTAGAAATAGGCCTGAAAATGTGATTCAAACTGTGCTATTTCACATATCAGTCATACTTTTATTTAAGTTGCTGTTTTGATCCAAGTCACTTATTGGCAACTCTGTTTAAAACAATAAAATGTTTGCTGACAAAGACAAAACAGTAAGGCAGTACATATAAAAACTAAGGGCAAAGGCCTCGTTTTTACATTTGCTTAATGCTAACAGTTAAACCAAAAGATGACATATGCTTTGCACATTTAGTTACAATGGTGTGAACCAGTAAAGATAACCATAGTGCACACTTCCCTGTTCTCGTGCCACAGATAGGCGTTTGTGCAAACGGACTAGTGAGAAATTTAGTCTGCAGCTGAAGTCATGGAAACACAGAACAAATGCCGCCTTTCTGTCTGCTACACATTTCAATTCAACAGGCTGTCAAAATGAAACTGAGTATCTAACTAGCTAGAAATCTTATAAAATAGCTGTGTTCCAAAATGCATCATCAGCTACCTATTCTATCAGCCCAACAGGTATGCCTAACACAACTAAGAAAGGCTGTCCAAAATGTCCTAAAACTGCATTTTGCAAATGACTTTAAATTATATCTGGACAATGGGGCAACATCTATAGAGAAATATACTTTAAAACAAACTGAATATCTCACTAATGGCACAGTGTATACTGTACAATGGGTACCTAATTTTCTGCTGAATTTGTGAATAATTCCAACGTCAGGTTCCATTAATGGATATAGAATGTGCATATCTATTCTAAAGTTCTTGAGCAAAACAAACTCCTGTGCTGAAATGGATCATTTATACATGTAAACATTAAAAGACTAAGATCTGTTATAAAATGATAATTTATATGTGGCAATCAATGGCTGCTACACATAAAATATATTATACATAAGGCTATTTATTCAGCAGAAAGTAATTTAAAAAGTGAAAAATTTCACAGGCATGAAGAACTATCTTTAAGAAGCAAAGGGGAGTAATCCTTTCTGTACAGCTTTATCGATTTCTCACATTATATTTCTCACATATATTACTCATGAACTGCTAATACAAATACATAGTAATTTGTGTGCTACCACAGTGAGCAAACAAACAGAAAAAGAAACAGAGTAATGTACTGCATAGCAAAATGCATTACCAACGTGCTCTGCTGATGCTATTCCAATTTCTCACGGCTTTATAAATGTCTAGCCTGGACCTTATTATCTCTTCTTACCTGTTAGCTATTCATCATCTACTTTACCAGTTTATGACATGTTATTCATCACAACTCTTTGACTTACAAGAAGCTCAAAAATAATTTTAAAATCAATATGTTAAGATGCAGGCTGGGGCCAAGCTACTAGCGTCAGAAAGAAACTAATATAACTGATAACACAGTGGCCAGGAAGTGATGTCGCAATGCTTCATCTTTGCATTTGGTATGGAAAACATTATAGACCAAACTATCCTCCAGCCCTATGTATGTATGTATGTATGTGCAAGACCAGATCTGAATGAACTCCCCTCAATTGTTATGAAGCATTATACATCTTTAATAAAATCACATACGACACAAATCTTTAAAAGCAAAATGGCTTAACATTGTACAGTATACATCATTGCATGATGACAGGTGTACTTCTGTAATTTAAATGCTTAATTTGAAAGAACCACTAATGCATAATATAGTAGGACCTCATTACAGTAAAGAGTGGAATAAATGTCCACCTACATCAAAATCCACAACTGTAAGATCTGAATTACAGCATTAATGTTTTGTCTTCATCCAGAATTTTCATGAGACTAACAAGACTTCCTTGAATTTATCACATGAAAATTTTACATGCCAGTGTGTCCTTCGGTTTATGTTGGCATAATTACCTTCATAAAGCTGTGCATATTGGGGAAATCCAGCAGCACGTAACCAGCTGCAGGCTTCTGTGGCTTCGAGCTCTGAACAGAGACAACAGAGAGCAATGCAAATGTTAGTCAGCGACGGTAATCTCTGCTCACTTCACAGCCACATACTGTCGTCTGTGATCGTGAAAATTTCTTTAATTACGCCTGATTTTTAACAATTTCCATAATGGTTAAAAATATAGTAAACCCATGTCAGGTTCTTTAGGTTTCAACTCTTTTCATTTTCTTTAGACAACAAATAATATGATGAAATGCAATGATGAATCTATAGGAAATAATGCTAAACTGAAACAGGCCCAATATCCACAGTTTCTGGGTGCACTAAATTGTCCCACTAACACTGTATTGCAAGGATGCATCTGGGGTCCGAGTTTTTATTTAACTCAAAGCTGAATGAATGGTTGTTCAATATCTTGTAGAACAATAAAACCACCAATAAGGGTGTAAATTTACCCAGAATGCCGTATTACATTAACACATGAATTACTGAAGTACGAAACACTACTAGGCTACTCCTGCTTGCTCATGCAGCTCCAACCATAGGAGCTAGTAGACTGGTCTGGCCAACTACTAAGGCATCATTGTGAACAGCAGCTCATCAGATGGCAGTCATGTAGATTCTAAATTAAATCAGGACTTTCGCCTTTAAACTCTCTACATTCCCATATGTTAATTACAAAATCCAACCATAAAACCAACCAGCTGTCAGAGGTTACAGACATTCTGCAAGTTACATTTACATATGTAAATGCTTTTATTGACAGATGGAATGATATGTCCTCGATATATTACAAGGCAACTGTTTCAATGCATTTAAAGCAGGTACAGAACAAATTATTGTGCCTTAAAAGATGTCATTGAACCCATTGTCACTGACAGTTCAGCCTGTCTCACCTCACATTTTCACCCTTAATTTAATTCCCATCACAAATGGGTCACATTTCACACTGATGTTTTACACGCAACAGCCATGAAGCAAGGTGCATGTCACTGCCCAAATGGAACCACAGCCAATGTTTGGACTTTAGTGAAGTAGTGAATCTCTGCCTGCAGTCTCCCTGGCACAAGTCAGGAGGTGCATTACTACTAATCTCATAACCATGCAGTTTTTGAGTACAACTTCAAATGCTGAGCAAAATTTATGAAATGTCATTGATTTCCCTAGAAGATACTGAAATAACCAAACGGTTAAAGGCATTATATGAAACAACTGTCAAATCAAAATTATCTGTCATTTACAGATTTTCAAAGTTTTGAAAGCAAAACCTAGCATTATGACACAGAAAAAAAAAAAATTAAAAAAAAAAAAAAAAAAAAAAAGCGTGATTAGGGGACATGAACTTTAGTCATCAGCATGCAAGTCATACAGACACGAATTTAACAATACGTCTGTTGAATGTAATAAAAGTGAGATTGTCAGAATTTAAAAACTGGACAGTTAAAACTGACTCATGTCATGAATGATGTCTGCTGTTCAAATGACTTTTAAAAAAGTAAAACAAAAACATTAAAATGAATGAGAGTATGATATCAGTGTTCTCATATTGTACATTAAGTTATATTTTTGTTCCGCATTTAGCAGTGTAGCAATCTGGTCACGTGTTGTCCAGTGTAAAGAGTTACCGTTTTGCTGTGGAAAAGTCGCTAGCCAAGCTGTGAGAGAGGCATATGCAGGCCGCCATTTCGTGTGATACAGGTGGTACGCAGCTATGAATAGAAAACGGCCTGTACACTCTACCTGTATTGGTTTACTGTTTAACGGGAATTAAGAATATGTGTTAATTTCTATTCATTTACTTATCTTTGTTAACTGTTTAGGTTAGAGTCAGGTATATGTGTTTTGGTTATATTAATGGTATACTTGATCTATATGGGTTCATTGTGTAAGTTGTAATTAAGAATGTGTGTTCACTTGTATTGGTCTTTCTGTCTTCATTCACTGTTTATGTTGGAATTAGGAATATGTATTTTGTTCATATTAAGGGTAAATTGTATTGAATAAAGGCGCAAGATGGAGCAAAGCGGAACGCATGTCTGATTATTACGGGTTTCACCTGCTTGTTCCAGGTTGCGTATCTTTGTTGCGGCGGCACCCCCTTCACTGGGGCCCGTAACACTCACGCCAATTCAAACTGAAGAGCACATGTTCCCTGAGATTTTTAAAAACTCAGATTATAATTTTAAAAAGGTTTATGATAATCGTTATGAAGTAGTAACATAAGTGACAAATTAATTTGGCCTATTTTCTCTACAACGTAGCAGTAACAAATGTAACTCTTTCTGGAAGCACATTAACAGTGTATGCTGCACAACACATTTTCTTTCATATGGACAGTTGATTGACATTACAAGCCTGTTTCTGCTGAAGAACACTGGTTTGCCTTTATCCTTGACTTGGTAAAGTATTTACTGTTTATTGAAGGCTAGCTAACTATAAGTTAAAACAAAACCGAGGTAAGGTGTAAAAGTAAAAAGAATGAAAAAAGTTGGGCTCGCTGAAGGGTTACAGCCTGCATGAATATCGCCCTTATTTTTCTGCATATTCCTCCCCACAGTAACATTCCTCAAACCCCCAAGTCCCAGAGCAAAGAGGCCAGCATCTCCTGAAAAAAGGCGTGTGTTCCACAGCTTCCTCCGCCCAGTTGAGCCACACCCCCTTCCCCCACCATCCCATTCCACAACACAGACTGTCCCACTGGTGAAGGAACCCTAATCAAGCATGCCATCCACACCCTACACTACTTTCCTGGTTAGCCCATCTGGTTAGGAATATGGAGCAAAAAATAGCATGACAGGTCAAAGATGCACGTGACAGAATAAGGGGAAAGTTCTGTCAAAACCCAGAATAATCCTAAAACTATTCCCTATGGGTTATATCACTACACATCACAACATCACAGCCCAGCTTTATTAAAACATTTAAAAAAGGGGAAGGAAAATCTTCTATCATTGATGAATATTCAGCACACAAAAAGTTGAAGGGTGGTACCTCAAAGCAGGCGTGTACTGGCAACCTACTTCAACTTCATGTGAAATGAATGCAATCATATTCAAATCCCAAGGCTAATGTTTGTTAATCAAATATTTTCAAATCAACAATCGTTTTATATACATAATCGTGCACATGCATATTTATATGCAAATCGCCTGGCAACTGGCAGATATACTCTATCCCTATATTTTGACCCAAGTCAGCTACATCCACTAGAAAGGCATACACTCAAACTTCGATATAATGTGAGTCAGTGGGAGCAATTAAAACCACATTGTGTTATTCCTGAGATCACATAATAAAATTAACATAGAAAACTCTGTTAGTGATGCTGAAGTTATACTGTGTGAATACCATTACTGTTTTCTGTTTAGCTGTGATACTGCACTGTCTGCAAATGTAGTAATTAGCAATAGGAATGTTTACATTTTTTTTTTTTTTTTAAACCAAGTGGTAAGAGAAAATTTTGAGACCAATGGTCAAACCGCGTTATATCGGTATTGAAGTTATTTCGAAGTACGCAATATTGAAGTTTGTACACATAGAGGTCCAGACATCCGGCAGAGTATTTAAAAATGTCATAATCAAACAATTATATAAACTGACAGCATTAGGAATTTCTGTTGAGCCCAGATTTATTCCCAGTATATTAACCTGTTAAACTGTTTGCCTATTACACTATTTATATGCCCTGGCACAAAAAATGTAACCGATTAAAATATTTCTGCTTTGTGTTTACAAAAACACAATTGTCTAGGGTCATTGTTAGCCTGCAGCCTGTCCCAGGTTATCCAGAAAAGAGGGTAAACCCCATATGTCACACCGGTCCACTGCAGAGCATTGCATTTGTGAATCATATAGGTTTTCTTAAAGGTAACACTTAAAGGTAACACTTAAAGGTACTGCTGGAGCATAAAATGGTTAAATACAAAATAGTTTTGTAACACTAATGATAAAATATATTTTACTTAATGAAAACCCATATTTTACATGATTTGCTACACATCTACATTCTGCATAATGGGATCAATAAAGAGGCTTACTTTAAATTTCAATAAAACACATTTCAGCATATGTATGAATATTTTTATTGCTATTTTCTGTATAGATTAACCAAACTTAGTCAACACATATTTCGTAATGCTTTCAAAGTAATACTTTTTATAGTATTTTTTGTAGAATACCTCCACTGCATACGAATTTTTACACAGTGTGAAAAGGTATAATGCCAAAATGTGAAGCATCAAGCAGTCGCCTGTAAAAGAGGGTCATCTCACTTCATCAACGTGGCCTCATTAGTAAGGGGGAGGAAACCAGCAGTAGATACACACTTAACTGGCTTTGGACCAGAGAGAGGCAAACCTCTATGTGGTGAAAGACTATGCAGGGAATTTAAATCTAAGAAAATAAGTCAGATTCTGACATGTACTTTCAATAAGTCACAGAAGCAAAATAAAGACAGGAAGATTTTTGCACTCAACCCCCACCCAAAAAAAAGCTGTAAAAAAGCTTTAAAACATACAGGGATTTTAATTTTAAATTTAACCAAAATACTTACTGTACAACTAAATATGCTGTGAGGAAAAAGCCTCTAAAAGAAGCTCCTTTGATTTTCCATTTGAAAAACAGTTTAACTCATTTCCAAGCTTTAGTAACAATGTTTATATTTTAAATATAAAGGCATAACAATAAGTACTAGTTATTAAGTATATAATCAGTTACTGGGGCCCCCCCCCCCCCCCCCCCCCCCCCCCCCCCCCCCCCCCCAAACCACCCCCCACCACCCCACCACCGCCAGAATGAGAGGTCGAGTGCAAGAAAAAAAAAAGAACACGG
>JABJVR010026052.1:0-36502 GCA_025773905.1 Chitala chitala
GTCCCCGGGGGGGGGGGGCTGGGCGGGCCCCCTCGGCCCCCCCCCCCCGCCCCCCCCCCCCCCAGAAGCACGCTGCTTCAAAGATGTGCAGGTAAAAGCTGCCTTTTAAGGTGTGCGTGACAGGAGGCTAAATCACCCTTAAGATGCACACAAGAGTTTTCACCTTAGCATCTGCTGTGCTGTTACCTTCTAATGCTTTCTTCCTTGATTTGGAGAGAGGCCATGATGACGGGTCAGAGATGGAATGGGGAGAGGGGTACCCTGCCTGCTTGCCTTAAGCTCCAGCAGAGCTTGCAGCTGCTCCCCATCTCAGCTGAGTCTCAAAGTGACACAAACTGCACCAACTTGCGCGGTTCCAGTTTACATCTACTCCCAGGCGTGGGACGGCTATAGCAAAGAAAAGCGGACCTGGTTGGGGCTGACGCTGACGTGCAGAGCGTATAAATCACAGAAGCGGCGGACGATGACGTCTGCTTGCCAAAGAGCAGAGGTTCTGTGGTGGCGTTTTACATTCTTTTATTTTTGGCCTGCTGGCCACGCTTGTTCCAGAATCAAGCGGTAAACGGACGGGTCCTGTGACTCACTGTCAGAATCTCAAACCCGTTTTCTGCCAGGACACTTGGGAACTGACATGACTAAGGAACAGTACAAGTGGGCAGTAAATCTGAATAATATAAATGAACAAAGTGCTTATTAAACTGTTTGCCTAAAAGACTCTCTTTTAAAAACGCCGTCGTACTTTTTAAAGCCAAAGCATATGAATAAAATTTTAATAACGAACGTTCAACTGTTTTACCCAGCTTAGTACTTGCTGAGGGATTTTGTTAAATTGCAGACAATTAGTCTAGTTCATTTAATAGGAATAGTAGCTGCTGGTGGGCATGTTCTGGGCTAACTAAAGGTGTGATGTTGACAGAAGACAGGTGACTAAGTGAGGTGAATGGGCAGTGAAGGACGGGGGTGGAGAAGGGGGTGGAGCAAATGAAAGCAGGGATAGCGTGACATCACGTCCCTCTGCCCATCTCATCTCTTGGATATGAATATATTCCCCCCCCCACCCCCCTGCATTTGAGTCTAGAGATCTGCCAGTTCATGAGTTTCAAAGTTTCTGTGCAGTGAATCTGAACTACAAAGTATAGCTGCAAAATGTATTTGTTTTATTGTTTTGTGTTATTTTATATTGACGACATAATTCTTGAATAAAGACCTGCTATAATAAAGACGTGCAATTCAGTAGAGAATGATTTGTACTATGAACTATGCATTCTAAATTATATTATAGATAATTTTTTTATTTTTTGTGTTTAGTGCTCTGTCTGTCATTTCATTTTTCTGTGCTGCTGTTACCAACCAAAGCTGATAAATTTTTTAATGATTTTCCAACAACTCGGTTTTGATTGAATGTATATCACAATGCAGTCTGTTATTAGCTTCTTAAAGTAAACCCATCCAGGTGAGATGTATTAAATGGGCATTGGGTGTTGATGATCACATTCCAATGCAGTGTTCTTTTCATCAATAGCAGTATAATCAGGTTTTTGGTGTGATTTACCAGTTTAGGTGTTTCGGTCAGCATTGATATGCAGTGTTTTGGTTACTGTACCATGGCTGTGTGTATGTGTGTGTGCGTGCGTGAGTGAGTGAGTGAGAGAGAGTGTGTGTGTGTGTGTGTGTGTGTGTGTGTGTGTGTGTGTGTGGTGAGACGAGGTAGGCAGGAACCTGTGGAGCAGAATGGAACAAACCATCTCTCCATCTGTTACAGCACACTGCACTCAGATGATGTCAGCAAGACCCAGAAAATAAACAGCATTTTTTAAACTAGCAGCATATAGTGGCCCCTGATAAAGTTTTGGTATTCATAATTTACAAAGAGCTTCTTGAGAGGGCATGAAAGAGATTGTGGAATGAAATGTTCATGAAGCCATTAAGCGAGTGAAAATTAGTCTGGGGGGAATAGGAAGGTTTTTTAAATGAACCAGTAGCCACCGTAAAGTTTTCAAGAGTGTATGCTGATAATTAATGAATTATTTTCATTTCCTTATACCACATTTACAGTTCATGTTCAAAACACTTCGTACGTAATTGGGCACAATAAGGTATGCATCAAACCTTTAATATTTAAAATGGATGTGAATATGTATCATGAACGGTAAGATGGTCCCAAAAATGGCAAGGGCTGCTTGTTCTACATCAAAACACAGCTATTTACTAAAGTTCCTTTGAGAGTAAGAATCAGGTATATGTTTTTACAATTAGAAAAAAATTGCAGGCTATATATGTATATAAATAAATAAAATATATATGCATATATATGTACACTCTCACCTCAGTCATGCCAATACATGAAAGGACATCAAGTCAGAAAAAATCTACCAAGAAGAAATTCAGATTTAGGTTCTAACCCTTCTGATGTTGCAGCTTCTGTGAAATTTCTGGGGAAGAATAAGATGGTCTCCTCTAACTCGATGCACTGCACTGTTTAGGCGTCGTGTATGTGTTATTGTATTTATATTGAAAATATTCCTCGGTGAATACAGAACAGCAGAATAAAAGTTTGTCAAAGTTGAAATGCTGGCAATAAGAAACTGAATTATAAGTCTGTCCAACGGTGTGTAGAATCACTGAGCTGTCTGCTGCCAGCAGTTTAACCCAGTTCTTACTGCCTAATTTATATGTTGTCAGAGCATAGTAATCCACATAACCAAAGAATATCAAAGCTTAGTTTTTTTTCTTGCTGCTGCTATATATGCCACCACAATTTTTCCTTTAAAAATCCACAAAAGAGATTTCTGATGTGTTGGAAAAATTATGCTAAAAATAACGACAGTATGGGTTTCTGATATGATCTGTGACAGTTATTTTGCAGATTATAGTGCCTAAAGATGGGCCTTATGCATGTCCATCTTACTGTCTCTGCTTGACCCTTGCTGTGTTCTATTTTCCATACTCAAACACTACAGAAGCAGGTTTTTTTGACGGACAGTTTTTGGGGGCAGGGCACAGCACAGCCAGCATCTGTGTTAAACCTTGGGTGTCATGGCAACGCCCAGGCTGAAAGAAGACGCTAAACGACTGACTGAAGGGTGGAGAGGCTGGAACCATGACCAATGCAGCGTGACAGTAATGGACGTAGGTGAACAGGTGCAGCTCTTTAGATGGTAATCCAGTCACATGCATGTGCATGCAGAGGCCAGAGTTAAAACAACGCAGCATGAGAGGATTTCTGTCAGTTCACTTTGATAACACAGAATCATAATGTGGATTTACAAAACTGCAGAATGCGACGAGGATTCAACACTCAACTGATGCGTTCTTCAGTGGATCCAAAATAATTCCAGGATAACATCTGAGTGTGTGGTGTTGTCCACTAGAGGGTTGGCAAACTCCTAAGAACTTAAGCATGTCGAATGTCTTCGGAATGATGACTAACTTGTGTTTTTCTGCAATATGGATGCTGAAGATAAGCAGTCACTGGGCAGGGTTTGTCACCCTCACTGTGCAAAACATTTGTAGCTATCTGTTCAGTATCGATATCTTTCTAATGAGCCCTTTTAATCTGAAATGCTATTTAATTGCAGCCAGTTAACAGTAAATACAAGGCCCAAATATAGCTCTTCTTTGATAAAGGATTTAGAATGTTTCTCTGTTACATTGATAAGGCCTCAGCCACTTCTTGTCTTAATGAGACTTGGGAAACTGAGCGTTTGTTGTCCAGGACGTGTCTAAGAGCTCACAAATGAAAAAGAGTCATTCAAACAGGATGAGAAAGTTTATGCAAAATGTGATTGTGTTGCTTTTGGGGGAAAATTAATGGTTAAGGCTGTGAAACTGATAGAGACGTGGCTTGTGATTTAGCAAGTTTTCTAAGCAGTCCAGAAGAGTGTGTGTAGGTGGTCTTGGTGCAGAGAAACAAGCGCATTGTCTCACAGGGAGAAGGCAAGGTCACCTGTAAAGTGGTTGGAGGGAGAAAGTGTTCCAAGGCAGGAACTCTAGGGCCTGCACAGTTTACGCTTGGCATGGGTTGTAGATAAACTACAGCAACGTGTGGGCCGACCTTCAGATGATGTAAAGGAGTTCAAAAACATCCCAAACCTGGCCTTTAGTGGCTAAAAAGACACCTTCAAACACATAACAAGAAAGAGCAGCCAGATGTGTTCTAAGCTCAACTGGAGTATGATGGGTTCCAAATGCGAGAGAGAGACAGATTATATGGGCGTGTTAGTATAAATCTTGTTAAAATGAATGGTGAGTTTATGCAGTGTTTAAAAAGCGTTCTTAGCAATAATGTGACCAGGTGGTTCAATGGGTGGAACATCAGGCTGGGATGCAGAAGTCTCCCGGTTCAAATCCCAGTCCAGCCACCCGGTGTGTCTTTGAACAAGACACCCTGCGCTAGCTCATTGTAACACGCGTGTGAAATGTTGTAAATTGCTTTGGATAAAAGCGTCTGATAAATTACTAATTTATAATAATACAATTGAAGTAACCTTCAGTAGACAGTGAACTGGTTTTGAGAACTTTTCCAGTCAACGGTGTCCTATGGACATGTTCATTTAGTGATATAACTGAGCAGTGGTCAGACCAGAGACAAGCAGGGGAATCATATACCCAGAATTCAGGTGTCATCTTTTCCCATTCATTTCCTCAAGCACATGTTGGTTCCACGTTCTGCTGCCAACAGATTTGTCAAGATATTGAGTCCAAGCTCTACAGCAGAGTGCAAAAGAGTTTTTATGGTATGTAACTGTATGTAAAAGCAATGTAATATTTGAGTGATCCTGTTGTAGGTTGAACTAAATATTGTAGCTGACAGAAAGGCTTCGATATTTTTTTAATAGAATGCCTGTGTTTGTAAGATAGATATTTTGTGACATTTCACAACGTCATGGAGTAAAAGACATTATAAACCAATTCTCCTTGAGGCAACAAACAGATTTAATGCAATCACCCCTGACTGATTTTATGTCCTTTCACACAGACATGACATCAGCATTAACAGGCTGGGTGGTGCTATTTTGTTAACTAAATTGAACTTAATGTTAGAATTCCATGCATCCATATTGGGTTAATATTGGCCTTCAACTCACTCCCCACATTTTAAAGTAAGTCCAACACATGCAGTATTAGTGGCCATTGTCGTAAACCAAGGCATACTTTAGAAAATTGATCCATCCATTTTCCATTCCACTTATCTCATGCAGGGTTACAGGGGAGCCCAGAGCTGAAGGTCAGGGACCAAGGCCCAAGGCAGGGCACTGCATGGGGTGCTAACCTACTGCAGCATTTGTAAAATTTCAAAGGAGTCATCTGTAAGCCCTGTCTACAAAGTGTCATACACAAAGCATTCATCCCTGGACCTGTGTATTAATGTGCCCATTTGTTGTCTCGTAATCTCCCCTCTCGGCCATTCCACTTAAAAGCAGCTTTAACTTTTGTATTTACCATACATTTAGGTTTTTTTTGACAGTAAAACACCCCAGTGGGCCTTTCTGTGCCATAATTGGTAGTCAAAGTAAGTCCGCCAGTGTTTTCTGGCAGTGCTGCTGTGAAACAGCTTAACAAATGAGTCATTTTAAAAGTGCAGTTTGTTTTTGGGTGGCTGGTTGGAACGTTTTGGGAATAGGTGTAATCTCTCTGTCTCTCACCTCCTGTGGGACCCTGATGGATGCTCCCGTGCTGCGTGGAATTAGCTCGGCTCTTAGTGACTCCACCGCAGCCCACCAGAGTCTCCGAGACCTTCCATTCCCAGGCAGGCCTGCGTTAGTCTGACAGTTCCAGGTCAGCCTTCAGGGGAGGAGCATGTTTCCGTTGTTTAACAAGGCAGCTCCTGACATTAACGATGCAGCCTTAATCTCTTTCCTGTTTGCCGGAATGTGGCTGGTACTTGAACAGGCTGTACTTTCTCCCAGACAGGCTCACTGGGTTCTGCTCTGGCCCATTCTGTCAGCCCTGGTGTTAAACCTCATTATTACTCCTTACATTGCTTGTATTCCTCTTACGATGAAGGGTTTGCAAAGTCAGGGATCAGGATATAGAGCTTACAGGCTTACCGCTGCACTGTGACTAAGTGTATTAATGTTATGTACCATATGTTTTCCTACACTTAGTCTGCAGTGTAGGCTCATGGCCAAAATTGGTTGCTCAAAAAAATGAACAGCATTCATTGTGCTTTAAAATTCAGCCTAGACTGTCAGCAATAAGTTGAGTTGACAATTTGCTATTTGATTTATTTATAGTACTTTAGAAGAAGAGTCATGTGTCTTTTTAAAAATTGTTTTAAGTAGAAAGTGCAGCTTCCCCCCTGAACTGTAGTGAGTAAAAGTAAGAAATATATATATATAAAAATTAAAGTATAGATACCTTGTTACATTCCACCTCTGCTTAATAGCAAGGTAGTGACAACAGAGCAGATTTGTGGTTCAAACATGGACCCCAGGGCCATGTGGGTGGAGTTAAACTCCTTGCATTTATGTGGATTTCCCCCAGGTACTTCATTTGTCCTCTGCAGCTCAGAAGGCATTGTGTGAACCAATGTGTGCTCAGTGGGTGACTGTGTGACTGTGTGCGGGACAGGGTGTGATGTGAGAGGACCTGCGGGACAGGCAGAGGAGAAGAGTAGGACCGTTACCTGTCTCCTTCTCCACGCTCTCTGGTTTGAGCTCCAAATCACTGCAGTGCTGGCTGGATGAGCAGTTATTAAAAACTGACGGCCCACACGCGGCTGGTCCTGCTGTTATTGACGTTACCGAGACTGTAAGGAGTACCCCATACGGGCCAGTGATATTGAAGTGGGCGAAAGTAGTTTTACTTCACCATCCTACGCATCTCCAGGAAGCATCTTGGGGTTTTGTAGTAAGAACTGCCCGTTTTGAATCATAGCATCACGTCTTGGATTATTGCCAGTTAATTAACCTTGAAATCTGGTCGAGTCTGAAAAGTGTTTTTTAAAAGGCTTGTTTTGAATGGATACTAACGTTCCTGGTGCTATAAAGGGAGTATGATGAGGGCCTGTTCATTTAGCTGGGCTGCCACTCGCTCATAGTCAAAGGATGTGACATTGTGTCTTAAGAGTCTGCTGTCAAAGGCAAGAGATAGTTTAGCCATTTCTATTATTGTTAAATGTTTAATAAATCTAAGCATTAACACACATACTTGTACTAGTATGAAATATTTTTCATTCCCCACTACTGATTTTAGCATTGATCTAATATCCAACTATTTTCCATTGGTAGCCTTGTGTTTCTTGACAGCAGCAAAGATTTAGAGTAAAGACCTTGTTTGTTCCACTCCAGATGTTTTTATGGTCAGATCATGTTCTTGCTCCTTCAGCTTTTTTTCAGCGTTACCTCACTCATCACTCTGCCAAGGTGACGTTTCACGGAGTTATATATAAATATAAATACATAAAGTTATACATAAATTTTACATGATAATCTCATGTAATTATGTGTTTACCACTGGGTATTAAGCTTTGTATTTGACCATACTGAAAACACTGCAAAGCAGTTTTATCTTTTTTTTCTGAAGTCATTAATTCCCTTGTTCAGACATCTGTAATTTTCGTGCGGATTAGTGTTAGCACGCACAGGCATTACTACACCCAGAGCGGCTGAGCAGCCACCTGACCTTGGACCCACAGACGTTTTTTTTTTCCCTCCTTGTCATGGAGTTTTTGGTTCCTCTCCTCTGTTGTCGATTTAACAGTAACTTTAATTATTCCATAAATTGTAAGCTCCTTGTAATAACTCTAATCCATTACTGTAAAACACCTTAAGGCAACTTGCTGCAAAAAGTGCTATTTTCAAGTAAATTAAATTGAATACAGTCAGTCAGTCAGTCAGTCAGTCATCTTCTATACTGCTTATTCCTGGTGAGGGTTGCGGGGAAGCCCTGAGCCCATCCCAGAACACATAGGGCGCAGGGCAGGGGACACCCAGGGCGGGGTGCCAACCCACCACAGGGCATAACTACCATCATTAATTATTATTATTATTGTTATTATTATTAGCAAGAATGACTCTAAGATGTAACCCCAGGAGTCCACTGGAGTTTTAATCTAGTCCCTTTTGTGAGAGCTAGTTAAAATGACCTCACAAATTATGTTTTGCTAAGGGGTTTGATTTCAGGCCCTTAGGCCGGTTTCTCATCATAAGCATTGAGTGCTGTGCTAAGCTTGGTGTGACTGCTCTGTTCTTCTACACGAGCAGCGTAGCTGAACGGTGCTACTTAACCAATCGCTGCCTATTATCAATGCGTGCCTCTGATTCCCAATTCGTCATGCATGCTAACATTATATTTCAGATATATAAGCAATTTTCTCTAACCCCAAACTGACGACTGCTGACGTTTTGCCAAGCAGTCACTTTTTTTGCCGAGATTGTGCGTTTGATTTCATGTTATATTATATAACTCAGGAAAGTTTTCAAAACAAGCTGTGAACTTCTCCTCTGTTTTGTAGTTTGGCGTCTGCCCATGTCACAAACAGCCATTCGGTCACTGGGTGCTTGTCGGAGAGGTCAGCGTGGGGGGGGGGTCAAAGTTGAATTTGGTCAAATTTAAGCGAAGCATCGCAAACAGATTATATGGCAACGTGATGCTCACGGTAGCATGACACACCGTTGGGAGTAACACTTAACACTTATCATGTAAACCTGGCCTTAGACTTATGCTGTGTTGTAGGGAAGGTGTTTTTATATTTTTTATGAATAATAACATAATCGGAATCAGATTTATTGCCAAGTATGTTTTCACATAGAAGGAATTTGTTGTGGTAATGTGGTGCAAAAACAGTTTGGAAAGAGACAGAAAAAAAACGTTTAATAGGAAAAGATAGGAAGGGTAGAAAGTGCTACAAATAGATACATAAAAATTTAAGAAAAAAATACAACACATGGTAAATATTTAAGTAAAGAAAAAACAGTGTACAAAAAACCCTTGTTGATTTAGGCAGCTGCAGATGGAAAGAAGCAGTTTTTGTGTTGTGTAGTTTTGGATCTAAATGTTTGCAGCTTCTTGCCAGAGGATTGTGTCTCAAAAAGTTTGTGTTCGGGGTGGGAGGGGTGGGCCACCACCCTCCTCACATGCTTTGCTGTCCTGGAGTCGTGTAGCTCCTGAAGCAATGGCAGACTGCAGCCAATCACTTTCTTGGCAGAATGATACGCTGCACTCAGTTTTTGTCCTTGGCAGTGGAAACAATTTTGGGCAATTTTTTTACCAGATGGCGATGGAGCAAGTCAGGATGGACTCAGTGATGGCAATATAAAAATGTACCATCATTGTCTGTGGCAAATTGAACTTCTTCAGCTGACGCAAGAAGTACATCCTCTGATGTGCTTTTCTGGTTAGGGACCTGTGTAACGAATAGTCAGGCTGAGGCGAGGTCCAATTGCAGAGAGGGAGTTTTATTCCAAAACCAAAACACAAAGCAGGGTAAACCAGAAACAAAGGAACAGTGGACAGGGCATTAACAAGAAACTAAAGATAACTATGGGGGTTTACACATGAACTTGGAGCACTATGGCACTTTACACACATAGACCACTACAATCCTACACTCCTACAATAACCGGCAAAGACTCAAACATGAGGGAAACTTAACAGAACACAGGCAAACGAGACACAGATAGGAGGCATTAATAACTAATTACATTGAATCATTGACATGAAACACAAGGAGGGGTGACACCTAGGGGACACGAGGAGGCATGACAGGGTAGGGCATGATAACCTGATGTTAAGGTCCCACTTGAGGTACTGGGTGATGATGGTGCCCAGGAAGCAGCAGGACTCTACAATAGTGATAGTGGAGCCACGCAGGATGATTGGGATGGGTTGGGGTGAGTTTTTCCTGAACTCTACTATCATCTTTTTAGGGCATTCAGCTCCAAGCTGTTTTCTTCACACCAGGTCATCAGATGGTTAATTTCCCACCTGTAGCAAGACTCGTCACCCCTGGAGCCCAATAAGGGTGGTGTCATCCGTGAACTTTAGGAGCTGAACGAACTAGTAATGACACGTGCAGCTGATTGTGTACAGGGAGAGAAGTAGAGGTGAAAGAAAACAGCCCTGTGGAGAACTAGTGTTGATAGTGAGGGGGTGAGAGAATGGCTTCCCCAGCTCAACATGCTGCTTCCTGTCTGTCAGGACATCAGTAATCCACCATCATATGCTTGTAAAGATTCTCTGAGTGCTCCATTTTTATAAAAATGGTTAGCGTTTCTTTAAAAAAAAATTCACTGCCTTATAAAGGCCAGCAGGGTAAACAGGGTGCAAATTTCAGAATGATCTGTGGTCCATGAGAGAATGTGTACAGAATGTGACTGAAATATTGTTTTAAGCCAAGCTTTGTACTTTAGTTGTTTGTTCTCTTCAGACCTTTTCTCACATCTCATTCTTCTACGTCAGGGGTGTCAAAGCATAGGGGCCTGCATCGGGTGTAGGTTCTTCTTCCAGCCAATTCATTCATTTTAATTTGACCACTGTCTTAATTAAATATCAATTACATCCAAACTTCTCTTCATTCTTCCCACTCATTTGCATCTGTCTGCACTTGCAGTTGTCTCAATCAGTTGAGAGAAAATTTCAGTTACAAAGAATAAAGTTAAAAGTTAGATTCTGGAGCTTTAAGGTCTGTAAGAAAAATATAATTCACAAATTACAGTGTCACGCTAATTGCAGAATGAAAGCAGAAAATGTATGAATAGTTTAGCAGGGCATTGAATTCAAACCAGTAATCATTAAGCGCATTCAGTTTGTAACAATTAACAAACAGCAGAAAAAGGTGTCAGTGACAAATATGCTTAATGAGGAACAGTGACTTAATTGATCATTAACAAGAAATGGAGCAAAAGATTAAAAATATACCATAACTCAAAGAGTGATAAGAAACATTACAAAGTCTTCATCATGCTTTTGAAATTCTTATTAAAATGAAGGTTGCTGAGAAATTCTGGATTGACACAGTAATTATACAAAACGCCAATAATGTTTACTTGATGTTAAGGTTCAATTAACAACTGAAATTGGCTGACACAAAAACATGCTCTCACTGCAGCCCTCCAGGACAGCCCTGTTCTATATGATTCTCTTTTTCTGGGGGGGGCAATGTTCACGATATTTATGGTTACAGTGTTGTGTGGTGGTGATGGAGGGGGGAGTGCTGTGGGGTCTGACCTGTGTTTAGGAACATAGTTACAAAATCACCCAGATGACATACCTTACTGATACCTTCTGGTTTTGGGTCACTTAGGGAATGAGAACAGCCGCAGTCCAACAAAAAGAATGGCCCGCATCTCTGTTTGCCTTATGTACATTTTTTCATTACTCCAAAGTCATTCAGACCTTCTTTTCAATGTACTTGTGGCCATTGCGTGGTGATGCAGTCACATTATTCATATTAATATTGTTCAAGTCCAGCACCGTATTCTCGTACTTTTCCATAGATTAAGGAATTGAGCCAATTACCCGTCTGAAATCAACAGCACATTAGCGTTCAAACTTTCCGCTTTTCCTTCATTGAGATTTACTGTCCTGTTTCTGGCCCAGGAAACTCATCTGATGAGACGGGAGAAAAGAATGGAGAAAGATGGATGCAGGACGCATTTAGTGCTGCTCGCTAGAATGACTTCCTTATTATCTCAGTCTAAGATGTAATGCTAGCCCTAAATAACTTCCAACACGTTCTGAAGGGTTTCATACTTTGCTGATACTTATAGCCGACAAAAGTGATGGGACCAATTTTGCCTTCAAGGAGGCTGAGTGAATGTAAATTGCACCCTCCGTTTTCAGCCCCTGCTTGGTGATGTTTGTCCAGGTGAGCAGCGAGTCTCTACCTGTCTTTTGATGTTCCTCTCATTAGAACGGCCTTCCTGTTCCAAGATCTTCTGGCATAATGGTTTATACACGCAGCTGGGCTTTGTTCCTCATGGACTCTCGAGATGGCTTGATTAAAGCGTTCTGAGCAGGTGTACAGGGGTGGAGGTGGGGTTTAATGGAAGCACTATTCTAGTTGAGCTGTAACAGTGCAACACTGGTTTTGGATGGCAGCGTTAAGCCTTTGACTGGCCAGGGAGGTGTGTGGGCAGCTTGTTGGCACTGAAGAACAGAACTGAAAAATGCCCGCGTTAGCGCTTCGTCTTTAGGTCAGGCGCCGAAGGTGGGGCGTTGGAGTCCTCTGGCACTGGACTCCCTGTACAGGCTTGGGACTGTTGTGTGGCACAATTACATGGTTTTATATTGATTTTACGGCTTCTTTTTGACTTAACACAAACTCCCATCATTGCAAGAGGAGGAGGGGCTTCTGTTGTTTTCCATTTTATCATATTTTTTCCTTGTGCTTAAATCAAAAATTACTATTGTTGTTGTTGCTTGTATTACTTTTGCTGCCTTTTGCTGAAATGATTGAAATAACACAGTAAAGTGTTTGTGGGTAGGGCTGATGACTCACTTCCTTCACTGTGGGTTTGCACCTGACTCTTGGCTGTGTGTGTGTGTGTGTGTGTGTGTGTGTGTGTGTGTGTGTGTGTGTCTGCACGGGCATGTGTGAATGTTCACCCGGTACACGTGTGCGTTTCCTCTGCCTGCTCCTGCTTCTTCACACAGCCCAAAAACATGCATGAACCTCAAACCTGTGTACCTCTGTGTGTGCTCTGTAATGGGTTGGCACTGCCCATGCTGTTTACTAGCTAGCAAAGGTCTTTTGCAGCCTCGTTCAGGGTGGAGACATTTAAAGTGATTAATACCAGACTAAACTCTGAGCTATAGTCTCTTCCACTATACATCTGTTAAAAATGTAACTGATGGGGGGCTTGAAGACCACCTCACTCGTTCAACTTTTCCGCATTTTGCTTAGTTTTTTGTTAAATGAAAACTTTTTAATGACTTTCTGTTACGATAAAGACAGCGTGTTAATCATAACTGCAAAAATAATAGATGGCACCCGAACGTTTAATTTCAGATGTGACACTCAGCTTCCCTGCAATTACAGGAAGGCCCTGCAGCCAGGCATGGATGCACAGCATCGGCCTCTCTGAAACGCAGCTGTAAATTAGGGACAGTCGATTTGGTGTGCTTCGTACACGGCACCTGGCCTGTGCCTCTCCCCACTCGTTGCCTCCCCACAGCTTGTCCTTTTCCTCCCCATCTTTCATTGGCTCTGATTAGCTCGCTCTCTCGATGCACCGGGTCATGCGATACATTCTTGACAGCTACCAAGAGGCCATCATTTTGGCTTACCTTACATTTGGTGCATGTTAAGGCTTATTCAAATTTTTGGCATCAGACTTCCTAAAAAGCAAAGATCTGGAAGAAAGGAAAACTAGGGTCTTTAATCCTACACTGTTTTGGTTTTCAGTCAAAGGGAACTATTTAGGATTATATATAGGTGTAGGTAAGTGTGTGTGTGTGTGTGTGTGTGTGTGTATATATATATATATCTGACTGGAAATCGTCTTATGGGATTCATGAGGTGGGTATAGTTTTCTCTATACACACTTTCCCAATAAAAGTAAGCTCAGCTAGCAGAAAATTTACTTGCTTAAAAATACACTCGGGTTTCAGTGCGTGGGTTATTAAATGCACATATTTTACATTATTATAAGTGTGTGTGAGATGAGGGAGTATAATTAACCCTGCTGTTTGGTTTATTCATCATAGTTCATTTCTGTTATTCTTATGCCCTGTTATGGGCTGATGGGCTTTCTGTATGGGGATTCTAAAGTACTTAGAAAAAAATGTAACAGTGTCAGACTTTAAAAAAATTGTTTTGGAATCAAAGAAATTGTAATAGTAAATACGACACTGGTGCATTACTTAGATTGCTGTGTGCGTGTTTAGGTTTAAACTGCATTGTCATACTATGGTGGAGTTTGACACCCTGAGCCTTATGCATGCTTGTTTCTGAGCATAAGTTCTGTAATAAAGGTCCCGTTTTTAAGCCCTCTTTCTGTCACTTTCACCTGAAAAAGCCTACCTTTAAAAAGTATGTGGGGGGTAGCAAAGGAGTTAGTGTGCATATAGTGTGCACTTTTTATCTATTGCTGGAATCTTCCTTATTTGTGCTCAAACTATTTTAGCGAGGCACATCAGTACACAAACCACTAAGGGAGTCCCTAGTCTTTACTGTCCTGGTTGAACCAGCACACAACACACAAAGAGTCCTGTATCCAGTTAGTACCTCTAGTAATGTTTTTCTAGGCTTATATCGTCTACAGGGGCACTGTTTTAAAGATGGAGAGAGCCTGGGGTTAGACTGATGAGTACAAGGAGGGATTTAATTGATAGAAGGATGAGAATCTCAGTGATCCTTAATGGATATTGAACTTAGATTGAGAGTGAGGAACGTGGGTGAATGAGAGAGAAGGGTAATCAAAAGAGGAATAAGAATGAGGGTGTAATGAAAAAGGGATGAGATGAAAGTGTAAGACAAGAGGAATATATAGTGAGCTTAGCATAAGACATAATGTGAGGGGTGGGGAGTTAGAAAAATATAGTGAGGTATGGGCAGAAGGTCTGATGGAGCAGGAAGCTAGTGAGAAGAATGTTGAAAGAGGAGGAGGATAAGAATATAATAAGAGGTAAGAGGAAGCTGAAATAGAAAGAGGGATGAGAAAATCAGGAGAGGGAGATGCAGCTGAGATCAGAGAACTTACATGTAAGAAATACAGAGGAAGGACATGAATGAGACACTATTGTGAGGTGGTCTGAAGACAGGGATGCGACGGAGGTGTAACGGAAGGAGGGATGACAAGGAGAGCATCAGAAGGTGACAGGAGGAGGAAATGAACTGAGATGAGAGAGAAAGAGAGAGCTGGGCACTGATCTGGTCAATGACTACCCTCTGCCTCTAAACCATCTCAGAGGAGTGACCTGCCATGGTGACCTGCCTTTGTTGTCCAGCGGCCTGGCTGCCCACTCTTTCCTCCTGCTAGGTTCATACACGCCTCATTCTGGTGATTACTTCTGCTGACCTGTGAAGAGCCAATAACACTGCCTTGTTTGATCTGTTGGAAGACTTTAAAACATTCTGCCCTTGGAGCCTTTGCCCGATTCTGCTCCCCTCCCATCCCCTCCCCTCCCCTCCCATCCCAGCCCTTCCATTTCACGTTTAGTTGTTATTGAGGACTCAGTTCTGGTCCACTAACATTTACTGGCTGAGCCTAGCATTACATCACCCAGGACATTTGGAAAATAGCATGAGCCTCTACAATCCCATTGTTTAAATAGGAAAAAGCAAAGCAAGTATTCAAGCAGGATGAAAATGTAATTTTGCCTGTTGACAAGGAACATTTTTTTGATCATGGGTGATTTGAATTCTAAAGCTGCCAAACTGGACTAAATGGCTTTTGTATGTATGTGTGTGTTTGTGTATACACACACTGCCTGACCAAGATAAAAGTCACACACTAATATTGTGTATTGTAATGTTGGACTACCTTTAGCTTTGATTGCGGCACACATTCTTTTTTGACAAGCTTATATTTTGACAAGCTTATGCAACACCTCAACATTTATTTTCATCCACATCTGCATTCATTTTTCACCAATACCTTGTAGTCATGACGAGAAAGTTGAACCACTGTGTAAAGTCTTCTCCAGCACATCCTAAAGACTCCCAAGGGGGTTAAGGTCAGGACTCTGAGGTGGCCACTTCATGTGTGTAAGTGATTTCTCAGGCTACTTGACCCCATTTTAGTCCGATGAATGTTGGCTTTATCAGCCTGGAATATCCCCGTGTCATCTGGGAAGAAAAAATCCACTGATGGGAGAATCCGGTCTATTTTATTGCGGCATAACATTACCAAGCTTAGACCAGACCAGTTGAAGCAATACCATGTAATAACATGGCCTCCAGAGACACAACATGAGTTTTTTTGGCCAGGTCGTGTATCTTACCATCATTGTTATAAGATATGGTTTTATTTCAAGGGACAGGATGGTGCGAAAGTAGTCCAGACAGAATTTTGCAACTGCAGGGGATCATCAATAAATGAACTCACGTTTCTCTTATTTAAACTTTATGCTTGCGTTAAAGTTTAACATCCCACAGGTGTCTTAGTTTTGGCATTGTGGTTCTTTACATGCTACAAAAATGTTTGGTTTTCCAGTGCACCTTTGATGCTCTCGCTAAAAGTCCAAATACCTAACTTCCTTTCACACAATGGTCACTCAGCCTATTTCAACGCAACAGGAGGCTTTGTCCTGTGTACCGAGTGTCTTCAGCATCCCACTAGGTAATGGTTTCCATGGTAACTTGCCAAATTGGAAAGCAGCAGTGACAGTGTCACCCCCAGTATGTTAACCTTGTGGTTGGGGGTTATCGGTGGACGGCCAGGAGAGAGCACGAGATGCAGTGATTACAAATTTCTCCTGCAGGCAGTTATCACTGTATATACACATCAGCCAGGCTCTGTCAACACCCCTCAGCTGGGAAAATGTTGTCCTCCACTGCTCTACCAGGTTTCTCAAGGGAGAGCTGACTTGTTGTAATTTTTGAAATATTTTAAATTGTTCCTTGCTTGGTAAAAGCCTACTGCCTCATTAAGTACATCAGTTTCACAGGAACTCAACATTTATGACACAGAAATAGCATGTAATTGGCAAGAATAGGTTTTTGAACCACTGTCCCTGGATAGGAAGTACTGTTAGATGCTTAATGCTTAAGGGCTGTGAATGCAAGCTTGCACTGCCTCTGCTGTTGGAGACAGATGTGTTTGTACTGGACATGATGCTTCAGAACATCACCGTCCCGGTGGGATATTTGTGTCCAATATTCTTCTGGTCCCTGAAGTCTCGCTACTGCAGCCTGTTAGACACAAAGGAAATTACTTCAGTGGCTGGTGTCATTATTCTTGAGCCAACTAATTACTTCAATCAATAGGGTTAGGTATTAGGAGACCTTTGGACTGAAGAGGAGTGGGTTAAGTAGTGGTTTCTCTTGGGATACCTCCACAATAACAGCCTAACCCTCTTCCTCAACGCATCGAAGGATGGAAGAAAATGAGATTGGGACACGACTCAGAATGGATGCTAAGACAAGTGAATGCCTCCAGATCTGTCAACAGAGCATAATTTGTGCATCTTTTGCAGTGCCTGGTGGTTGTGATGTTTCTGATTTGGAGCTTGCTGTCAGGGACTGCTAAACTAATGTGACAACTCGATGGACAGTCTAGTAAAAGATTCTCAATCTCTCTCTCTCTCTCGAAGTTTTCAAGTTTCCCCACTTGTAGTCATTAAAGATTTATTTTGATCCAGAGCTAATTTGTGTTGAACGTCGTGTTAATCTTTGTGATGTTTTGAACCTCACCCCCATCACACTGATTTACAGGTGTCACAGCTCCTGGGTATGCCACGACAACAAGTGTAATATACCTTACAGTGTGGTGTTTGTGTGTGCTGCAAACAGCGGTCTTCGATTCACTTGAAACATGGATGCTTGTCTCTCTGAAACATTAATCTGCTATACTTGGCATCGCTCAATTTAGATTAGAGTGAAACGTTAACGGTACCACAAAAGATTCTTAAACGAGTACGCAAGGTTTGGGACGATACACGCAATGCATGCATTTTAATGTCTTTTTCCGCTAATATTTTACTCAGGGAGTATATAGAGAAACATGAAATTTACATACAGTGGCTCTGTTAACCGCTAATATAAACAACAACTTTGGATTCAAAATGACGGATTATAATTTAGCCAACATTTTCATAACAACGCAAAGCACACGGCTCGTCAAGATCACACATTTACTTTTCAGTTGTAATCCTAACTAGTAAAAGTGAGAGCACTCTGAAATCTTAACTTATTTAAACTCACTGTTATGAGCACAACAGTTTGCTTTTTATGGGTGAACTGATTATAAATATTTAGCAAGAATCAAGGAACCCGTGTAATTCGTTAACAACTATAAATGCGATGTTGCCTGTACTTGCAATGCAGTGTCAGCTCTGAAGCAAATTGAAGGTATTTTCAGTAAAACGCTCCTTTCAGGGCACGTCAGCTTACCAGACCTTTAAAAAGAAATGACGAAGCATATGGGTGATTATTCGTTTTCATTCTGATCGGTCTTGGAAAGGTTTCTGTTATCGGCATGGTGCTGCGAGGTGATTTGATGCTTGTCAGATTTGTGGACTTTACGTGTACTGTAAGCAAGCTTTGCATTGCTTCGGGGGTCTTCTATCGATCTGCCCACAATAGTGCCGCAGTTATAAAAGCGCCGATGGCAACTGGCAAAGTACGACCATTTAATAAGGAACGTTCTTCCCTCTGAGGGATCTGGGCGAGGGTTTGCTGTGTGTTCATGATCTTGTTGTCCTGTGAAAGTAAAAGTACTGAAACAAAACAATTTCCAGCACAACTTGGTGGTTAGAAAAAAAATTTTTAATTTTTTATGCAGTGTGTGTGTGTATGTGTGTGTGTGTGTGTGTGGAGGGGGGATATGGAGGCTATCTCCATACCAGATCCGCAGAGAGTCCCCTGAACAAAGCAAAGAGAATGCAAGCTTTATACCATCTCAGCATCAAAAAAATTTTCCCTGACACTTTATCCATCGATCACAACTATAAAGTTTGAAGGTTGGTTTTATCACAGAAGTGGATAATCAATACATCACTGCATTACATCAGCCAACTTGTATTTTTCCATGTTTGTGACAACATATCCTTAGCTACAGGGTGGGGTGGATTTTCGCGTTTATCGTTTCTGCAACCTTTTGTCACTACGCTGCTCTGTGATAACCAGAGTCTTCGCTTTCCACTTACATGTCCTAATTAATTCCAGATATTTTAAGACACACACACACAATTTCAGCCTTCCAGTGTACGAGGCATACATTTCATTCTTCTGTAGCATTTTCTTCAGCTCAGCTATATTTCTGTTAAAGGCTATCCTTGCTCTCTCGTTCTGTGTCAGTGAGGCAGGTAACACGTACAGCCATTTGTCGCACTTCCTGTTTGTTTCTCATACCTTGCCAATTGCACTTTCTCAACCCGTGAATTTATCGTCCTGACCGTCCTGACCTTCAGTATCGCAGCTCTTTGCTTTGATCCTGCTGGAAGCTGCACAGACCCACAGTATGAGGTCCTATAGAGTAATATTTCACACACAGCAAAATGAGCACAAAACCAATCACAATGTTGAGTTTGGATTTCTCCTTCCACACTGTGGTTCTGTGACTATTTATATGCAGAATGGGCTCATGTTCACTATGTTTATAGGTTCTCAGTTAGCAGTTTGGGGGCTTAGTCAGCGTCAGTCCTGCTTTAGCTAAGCATGCAAAGTCTGTGTCTTCTGATGGCACATTTGTGTGTCCTTTGACCTTTTGCCCAGTATAACTGGCTTTTGGGAAGGGCAAGCCAGACAAGTTGCTCACTGCTGCAGAAAGTAAAAAATGCACAGACATGTGAAAAATATTTTCATTCTAGTTAATGGCTTGTAATATTTAGGGCAATGATGTGAGATTTTAGAAGCAAACCTGTACCAACGTCGTCAACTTTTCATGGATGATATTTTAGGTTATCACCCCACCAGGGGGGCTTATCTGGATGCTCAGGCCCCCGTCTTGGCTAGACTGCCTAAAGGGGATACAATGTTTCTTGGGCTCTGTGGAAAAGCTGAAGCCACTTCTCCATGTGTAAGAAGGCTTGTGGTCTGTGTGTGCAGGGGTGGGCTGGCCAAGGGTTCCAGCACCCCACCCCCCCAAAGAAGATCCATAGAATAAGACATCTATAGTTACACAGATTGCAGGAGAAGCCTGGCAACCACACTTTTATGGTGGGAGGCCTTATTGTTTTGCTCCTAGGACCTAGATCCAAATAGGCTTCCCAATGCATACACACACAGGAGTTCACATGTACATAACACAGACCATAGGAGCCTAAGTCTACCTGCACAATCTTCCCATCAAACTGTGTTGTATGTATTAATTTCTTTGTGACAGAATCAGCCTGTTATGCAAAATTATTAGTAAGTCAGTTTTTTTCTACACTCCCCAGCAACTGTGTGGTAACAAATGCTGAAATAACCAGGCACATATTAGGGAAAAATTCATAGAAAAGTAGATCAGGCTGCCCTAAAGAAAACCATGGGAGTCAAATTAACTCAATTAGACTATTTATGTGTTACACCCTGTGTTCTCGTTTTCTCTTTAGAATCTCTCGTACTGCACTGTGAAACATTTGTTCAATTGACTGCAACATAAAAACTGGCAGAAAAGTTTATTTTTGTTATCTCCTGTGGCAACTGTGAAATTCGTGCCTGAGCTCCAAACACATTGCGACTAATTGATAACTTGACAATTTGCCACCGATGGACCCTAAGCCACGCCCTGTGCTCTGCCTTCCTCGCCCGTCAGGAAAGGCCGAAAGTGTCCCGCTGCTCCCTGTAAATGGCAGAATTCGTCTCTCAGGACCGATGAGAGACTGGCGCATGTGTCCCCTCACGCTACACTCAGCTTGCCAGCTGCACATCAAGTCTGTACCATGAGCTGCCACGCCTCCCTTAAAAAAAAAATTGAATGACAGATGGAGGGTTCCCTGTCCAGGAAGCAGTAACAGCCGTTGTTTACCATATGAGTCGCGCTGTTTTGCGTCTTTCAGATCTTTGAAATTTTCTCGCCTTGGCAGGCCTTCTTGCATTTTTTTTAAGCCTACAGAATCGCTCATTCACGCCTGAGCGTGGGCCCTTACTGTGTTTGTGGTGACTTAAAACATGCGTTTTCTGCTAAACATGTGCTCTGCATTGTCCCAGAAAGCAGGAAAGCCAGTTGTTTACTTTTTTATATAGTCCTTTTTTGAAAGTAGTTTGTCTTTTATGGTGTTTTGGTTAAAATGTTCGCATCTATCTGATATCAGCTATTCTTGGAGAAGGTTGGTCACTCAGCACTCACTTTACATCTTTAATATAACTACTGATGTTTTTCTGTGTCTCACTGCTTGTATTAATTGATATGAGACAATTATACATTATGCTCTGAGTATTGTGTTTTTTGGGGTTTTGTTCAAGGTATTGTTTATTTATTGAAAACAGTATGGAGCCTTAAGTTTTTCATAACCAGAATTATCAGCGTAATGGTTTTTAACATTCTCAGTATGGGAAATGGCAAACTATGTCTAAACTAGAACAGCTAAGATGTTATGTTGAGGCTTTAGAGTTCATTGTACTATGAAAAGTAACTCAGTGTCATTATTCTGAAGAGAATAAAAGGAGACCAAATGACACAAAGTGCACAAAATATTGATGGACTTGGACAATATTCACCCTGATGACTGGACTGTCATTGATTTAGAGTGTTTCTGTGTGTGTTTGTCAGTAATACTAAGATGTGACTAATCAGGCATCTACATGTTCCCACTGTGTATGGACAGGTGTATCAGAGGGACTAACCTGAAGCCTAAACATAAGGTAAACCTATACAGTGTAGAAAATCCAGTTAATGTATTCCAATCGAGGCATGGATGAAGTATATTAAATTTTCTTTTTTCCTCAGAGATTGATACCAGATACCAAAATCCCTCTGTTATCCCTTCTCCCCTTAGATGGGGGTTGGGGGGTTTCATTATCATTGGTTTAAATAACAGGAATAATACCTTCCTCTCTTCACTGCTGGTGACGCAGAGAAAATGAACGAGACGGGTCTAATTCATGGCCCTGTACACATGAAGAGGATTAACATGGCCACTGGCATCTTTGTAAGTTCTGCTCACATCTTCCTTAAGCACATATGACAGCCAGGCTGTAACCTCCACAGCTGCACCTGCAATGCCACGTGCAACATGTGTCCACATGTTTCCTTATTATTCCATCTTTCCTGACTTGAAGGTACTTTTATGTTAGACTGTGTTAGCATGCTATGTTAATGCACTCCAGTGACCTGTCAGAGTGCAGTCAGAATGGTCCTATTCAGTCATATTGTCATCTAATCGGTCACCATCTCTCCCTGTTTAAAAGCTATGGCTGCAGGTGGATCTATAACAATGTCACAGTGCAAAAATACAAATGTGGATGTCTTTTTCTAAGGGTCATGTTCTATTAAAATACAGTGGAACCTTGGATTGCGAGCATAATTCATTCCGCGACAGTGCTCGTAATCCAAAACGCTCGTATATCAAAGCGAATTTTCCTATATGGAAGCAATGTGAAGTCAGATGATCCGTTCCACACACCCAAAAATATTCATATAAAAATCATTTTTCATGGTATTTTATGGACAAATTATTGTCCCTAATATCAGAAACAAATAACAATGATTAATACACAGTATAAAGTAAAAATAAAATAAATTAACCTGCACTTTACCTTTGAAAAGTGTTGTGGCTGGCGTGAGGGAGATGAGAGGGAGGAGAGGAGGAGGAGAGTTATTGCTTGTAAGGAGAATCTCGGGAGTTCTTTCTCTTGAATGACTTTGACTAACACCACTGGTTTCACTTAATTTGTGCTTTTTGGATTCACTGTCATCTTTTGACTCACTGGAATGTCTTTCCTTTCGTTTGTATTTAACACGCACCTCTCCAATGACACTTGTTTGTGCCTCCATTGGAGGATTTCGCAGAAATGTGACATTGCATTGTCATTAAACAGGTTTGTCGTTCGTGCTGCTACAGCCTTATTCGGGTGGCGGTTTTTTACTAAATGTTGCACTGTTTCCCACATTTTGCACACCTCACTATTCTCATTTAATGTATGATATGATATAAAAAACATACCTGAAATGAAAATGCTCGTCTTGCAAGACATTGCTAGTAAACCAAGTTAAGCTTTATTAAACAATTTGCTCGTCTTGCGAAGCACTTGTAAACCAAGTTACTTGCAATCCAAGGTTCCTCTGTATTGACTTCTAGACATTTATTGTATTGTGTGAATGAGAGTAGTAAATTTGTGACAGTTGTCAATGGGCAATGCAACACACTGAGTTTGTGGAATCTTTTTGTTTACCCAAAAAGCAATTCTCATTTTCATACACTTGTGCTTTCCAGGGTCGTGGGATCTGGGAACTGGTCTGTAATAAACAAAAGTCTGCATTATCCGAGTTATAACCTTATCTGTTTACCTTGTAATTAATGGGAACTCAGGCGGGACCTGGACACGATGGCTGTACATACCGAGTGTGTTATATCAGAGTTTTTCTGTATATATTTGGGTGCTGCTCTACTTTGGATAAAATTCTCTCTACATGCTAACCACTGTGTAACTTCACGTATCCTGATGTGACACGTTTTGCATTTTATTTATACATAAATCCAGCACTTTCAGAGCTCTGATTTGGCAGAACTGGACCACACCCAGTTTTGCCAATGCTGACCACATGCCAAGACTGTACCACGATGCCAGCATTCATATGTTGAATGTAGCAGAATGGGGGGGGGGGGGGGACAGTGCTCACTTCATTTGACTCACTTCCTACAGCAGCTCAGCAAATACTATTATGTTGCATACACGGCCATTCGTTCTGCTGCTGAGGAAGGTCTCAGCAGGTTCCTGCTCATTTATTGTGGAAGAGAAGTGCTCCGCAGAGTGGATTAGCAACTTTTCTGCACCTTCAGCTATTATCAACATCTGTATGAGAAAAGTAAAGCTGCGTCGTTTGACTGCGCACATTTTGCTTCCGCTAGCGCTTCGGTGCGAACGGCGTTCGGTGTTTCGGAGGCTTAGTGTGCCATCGTGAGTTACACCACGCTCTGAATGTTACGTTTGTTCTGCCAACCCGCTGAGGGACGGATGGCATTAATCACAGAGAGCTGGCTGACTTCTGCGTAACTTCAAACCCTGGTGAGGGGCCTCCTGTTTCCCTCGTAAGTGTGAGCGTGCTGGCATGATGAGACAGCTGTCAGTCATGACACGTGTGTAAATTCTCTAAAGTTTTACACTGTCAGGTTTTCTTTAATCCAAAGTGGTTTCTTTGCCTTTCTTTCTTCATTTACTTTTCTTTACCCTTTTCTTGCTTTCCAACCAGATTTTTTGCCCTCTTCCTCTCCCTTTGTTTCATCTCCCTTGCTCAACACACCTCCCTGTACTCACTCCCTTTGTCTGTCCTTTTCCGCACTCTGTTTCACCTCATGTCACCTCCTCCTCCTCCTCCTCCTCCTCCTCTTGTACCCCCACCCCTTCCACCCATTCCCTGTTTGCGGTGTTCTTGGAGCCTGAAAAGCAGGCGGTTTGTACAAGCCTCCCTTCTGTGTGGACCCTTGCTGTGCGCTCGCTGTGGTGCACCTCATTTAGTCTCTGCGGGTGGTTTCAGGGGAATGGTGCTGAGTGGAGAGGCTGTGACTGTGTAAAAGCAGCTATCTTTGCTCACAAGAACTGCTAGCTAATGATTGCATATGTAGAGACCACAGCAGGAAGGGCACTTTTCCCGTAAGGCACTGGCATTTAAAGGAGAATTTGACTGACTGTTAAGTCTTCAAAGGATTTCTTTTTTTCAAGTGATAGCATGTACCGTGACATCACCCACCCCCTCCCCCATACAGATTATGCATAATTTTTTTTAGCTGTCTTGATTACCCTGTTCATACTGACTTGTATTTGCTGCAACCCGTCATTGTCAATGCTGCAAAAAATACTTATGTTGGGTTGGGAAGTTGTTCATTTTTAAACACTGTAGCATCACGATTACTTGCAGTACATGCTGAACTGAAACTTTTTTCTGTAGATCGTTCTTCTAAATGAAGCATGCTTGTTGCTTGTGAAAGTTATTTTTTGGGAAATAGCACCTAGTTGTTGTGAAAAAACAACAACTGGAATCCAATTTTTTCCCCTTTTCTGGTTTTCATTTTATAGTGAAAGGTTAAGCCTGGTCAGTCATTTAGTCATTTTTATAGTGAAAACACTAGCCTCCCTAACGCCCACAAACCAACTAGCAGCCCTCCTGGTTATGAAAAACGAATCTCTGTTACACTTGATTGACGCCTCTTGTAAGGCTCACGTCGTAGTGTGGCTGTGGATGCGACTTTCTGAAAGTATGTGATAATGTGATTTAGAAATCCTGGCCTTGACAAATATGTCTCCGAGCCAAGTCCCAAAAGGTGATGCTGGAAGCTTTGGAGGAGGGGTTGTGGAGAGTGTCTAGTGTGTTAAATTTAAGCCGAGCCTGTGAATGACATTTCTTATTTCACAGATGGCCTTAAATCATAAACCCAAACTTCCTGAGTTTCTCATTTTCATAGCATGAAATGGATTTTGACCTTAGCATGAGGATGGCGGTTGTTATCACTGACTCAGTAACTGCAAACTTTCACCTAAAGTGGAGGAAGGAATCAGGCCACGTTAGTTCACTGAACTTCAACATACTTAAAGCCGTTTTGTCAGTTTTGCGTCCGTACAGGGGCGTACAGACGTCATGTAAATTGTTGAACTTTTGAGTTACGTAATATTACAGGTAAGGCTAACTTTAGCCTTATCAATCATCTTTCTTGTTTGATTAATTGGAACCATTGATGGATGGGAACTCAACCTTTGGGCTCCAGAAGAAAAACAGTTGCTTACTGAAAAGTAGTCCAACTCCTGCAGGTGTTGCATCTGTTGAAGAATTGACACAGCTTCAAGAACAAGGAGACAAGGGGGTGACTTATGTACTGTGTTGCATAACATGATCTTTTGTAATTTGACTTTATATGCTGCCACAAATCAGTGGGCCTCTATACGTGTTCACACCTGTCACCCAATATCAGCCTGCAGTAATGAGCTGAAGTGGCATATTTGATTCAGCTCTTTTGTCCCGACATTTATGTCATTACACCCTTTTAGAGTGATTCCATTTGCATCCTAGGCCTCCAAAGTAAATATTTTTGGTGAAAGCTACTTATAAAACAGCAATTAAAAGAAATGTGTTAAACGTGTGGAGCCTGTGATGTAGCTCCAAGAGTGCCGACAGCAGGACGGTGAAAAGCAGAGCACAGCTTGAGCTGTCGACAGCCCAGGTGATCACACGGCACGGCGATAAATGCAAAGTAACGCTGGCACTGCCCTCCTCTCGGCGGTTAATTAGCACTGCAACTGGCAATTAATGGAATGAAACACAAAGAATGGTGTACGCTCATGCGTTTCAGAGTGGGGCTGAACATAAGCTGTAGGGTAATGAGGAGAAAAATTCGGCACCTTCTGCTTCTTTGCTTTGGAAATGTCTGACTGGATGATGAGTGTAAAAGACCAGTAAGGCAGAATGCGTGTTTGCATGTTGCAATCTCAGTGGGTTTTGATGGGGAAAAAGAGGCAGCCCACTAAAGTGTTCTATAGTGGGTTAGAAAACAAGTTGATGAGTTGACTAGTGAGAAGAAAGACTGGTATCATCAGGGTGATTTTTGACCAAAAAGACAGGGACCAGTAACGTAACGTGACTTGAACACTGGCTGATTTGGGCTACTGCCAACCATTTGTAAATTTTGCCAGTGCTTAGAGGAAGCCGGTCAACGTGGAACACATGGCCACGTCTACACACCAGTAAGAAGAACTGTACGATAATTAGCTAAAGGCATAGGGCTGAAGGATTTCAGAACCTCCTGGAAATGCTCAACAGAAGTTTTCCATTGCTAATAGAGTAACTTGATTCACAATAATAAAATTGACCATAAAACTCATAAATATATATTTTTTAAATGTGTGTGTGACTGTGCCCTGCAAGGTTGGTGCCCCGTCCAGGATGTCTCCCACACTTGTGCCCTACGCTCCCTGGCATAGGCTCCAGGCCCCCTGTGATCCTACTTAGGATACGCAGTTTGTGAAATGAAGGAATGAAGGAATGAATGATAATTCATAGCCCTAACTGACAGCTTACTGAAACACCTGTTGAAAAATTAGCGTACGCTTAGTGCTTAGCGTAGTGTGGGGAAGTCAAAAGTCAGACATTTCAGTGAAAATAAAAATGTTTACTGCTGTGGAAAACATTTACATAGCCCTGTCAAGGTAAAAAAGCAAGCTAGCTGTGCAAGCGATAGGACAATTTGTTGGGGTGAAAGTGAATGGAGGGGACAGGGGAAACAAATCTTCATGGGAAAAAACATGGTGAGGGGGGCTTTGTCAGCAGTGATGAAAGTAAAATCTAAGATAATAGAGCATCAAAATGCAAAATTAATTTAGCATTCTTTCAAGTCCTCCCTGCGCTCAGCAGTATTGGACAGAGAATGGAAAGTCGCTATTTTGCACTTTCCAGCAGGCTTCGTCTCATTAATTGGACCTCTAATTACCAGCGTTGGGTGAGGAGGCCGTTATCGGGCTGGCGTGCGGTTTTGATCATCCTACTCAAGGCCGGATGGTAACTTTTCTCTCTGAGCTGTTTAGCTTTTTTTTTGAACTGCAGCGCATCTGAGACCTGCTAGGCTGTTCCCACTGGTTGGCTGTTGGCCCATATCCAAAATGCGCTTTGTTTGTAAGCAGGTCCAGGGTTACACAGTGGATCAACAGATGGTGCTTTCTCTTCCAACTTTTAGAGTCTTGGATTTGTGTCTGGCACTTACCCTGAGTGGGCGGAGTTTACACACTCTCCCGCTGTTTTAGTGGACTTCCCCAGTTCCTCCCTGCAGCCTCAGACCTGGTTCAGGTGATTCACTGATCCCATTTACATGTGAACACCTGTCTCATGAAATGCCTTCTGAGAGAAGTCTCCCCGCACAGCACCAGTGATTAGACATAAAGTTGTGGAAAGTGGGTCAGTAATGAATAGATGAACCGAACACTTTAAGCCAATAAAAAAAGGCTAACAAATTCCATATGTCTGCAGCTAAATGCTTGTTGTTAACAATGAAAATAATGGCAGGTTATGACTGTTGTATAATAGTTGTTTTTTTATCGTGGATTAAAAAAAAAAAAAAACTTTTAAATTTGCAGCTGTAGTTTTGGTAGGCTCCTGGACTGCACAAGTAGGACGATTTGGAGACAGAGAGAGAGGCGAGATTTAGATGGTTTGGACATGTACAGAGGAGGGATACAGAGTATATAGGGAAAAGAATGCTGAGGAAGGAGCTGCCAGACAGGAAGAGAAGAATAAGGCCAAAGAGGAGGTTCATGGATGTAGTGAGGGAGGACATGAGAGAGGTTGGGGTGACAGAGGAAGCTGCAGAAAACAGGTTGGCGTTAAGAAGGATGATCCATTGCGACCCTTAAAGGGAGCAGCTGAAAGAAGTAGTAGTACTTTTGGTAGGCTCCTGGCTGAGAGGATGAAATGTGTCACCTGGAAAGTGTTTCCTGCTCACACACACTCACATTGCTTTTTTTTTCTCATTGTTTTTGCTGTTTCAGTATCACACTGGTTGCTTCTCAGAACAACTCCGCGAGCAGAGTGGCTCAAGTCCTAAACCATTTTGACAGCTGAAGAGCCACTTTTACGTCACGTGCCACCAAAACATCGCTCATATACCGGCTACTTTCCTGACAAATTAGCTCAGTTTTTGTCTAGACTCATGTCCTCTTGTTGCAGATTGTGTAGTCAGTCACAGGTGTATAACAGCTTCGATTCAAAGCACCTACACCTGAGAGATCAGCACATACTACAAAATTCAACTCACCTGCTTCTTTCTCCTGTGGTGCTCAAATGTTGTACAAGACGTTCTGTCAAAAACAAATCTCTGACTTTGATGGCTTTTGTAAATGCTATGCTAATATCTTTGCTTATTTTCACCCTGGGTTTTTCTTATTATTTTATTAACTATACAGGATTATAGTATGTGTGAAACATTATAGTTTGTGTCATGCATACTATAAAGAAAACATACCATGCATTAGGAACACCAAAGCTTTACAACCTTTCAGTAACGGACACCTTTAAGATAGAGCTCAGTGTCTGTGCCTGGTAAAAACATAATCTATTTACAAGTATTTATTTATCCTCTATACGGATAATATGTTAACACGTCAAATTAGTTTGTAAAAATCTGTCAATTTATTTACCCAAGAACTTGTTAGGGGAATGAATTTGTCTGTGTGTTACTCAGGAGTTTCTATTGTAATGTCCTCTTTGCTGAGAGGCTCAGTCTGGAGCAATTACATCTCACAAGGGCGCATTATTGAATAATTTGACAGCTCGGTACACAAATCTGCTTTGTGTTGATCATTTCCTAATCTCTTCATGGAGCTTCTTTAAAACCCGCTAATCATTTGTAATGACCTTTTCATTTCCCCTTTTTCCACTGTACCGCTACGGATTCCTGAAAAGAGCAAGGTATCCAACTAATTTTGTCTTGTCATGTATTTAGGAACTTTTCAAGTCAGATTTATACCCTCTCTGTGTCATTTTTGTTATTTCTTTGCCATTTATACAAGGCAAACATCCCGGTGATGAAATATTCTATTGTAATTTTCTCATGCTCTTGACAACGGGGGCTGCTTCATTTTGACTGAGTGGGATATAGGATATGATTGGGGGTGCATTATTTATTGAGATAAAGAGGCAATGACAATTGTAACCAATCACAATAAAAGGCTATGGCCATAGGGGGTGTAGCAGGGAATGACCACTCCTTCTAAACAGATGGTATGATGCTTTTACATCACAAGCCTACCTACAGGGACCTGCGGCTTTAGGGTGGATTTGCTTGAGTCTGTAGTGTGTACCTGAAAGTTGTCACCATAAAAAACTTAACCTATGCATATACCTCAGTCAGTGATGGCTGTAAACTACTGTTCAAGACTAAAGAGAAAGGAGTAGGATGAAAAACACTCAAAAAAGGTCTGTCTGCCTTCCCTTTGCTCGTGATCATACATCTGATAATCTGCCACTCAATTTAATGTTCTCAAACGCTTCTCCTTCTAGCGCTATCGCGGCGTCTTCCCTCAGCACTTCATTTTGTAAGCTCACTGTAGTCTTTCGCCGCTCCTTAGGAGACATTTTCACTTACCGTAATAATGTGCGGAAGGTGGTGATAATGCACAGCGTGTTTAAACAATGCGTGCACGACACGCTGTTCGACACGGAGAGTAGCTGAGGTGTGTACTGGACATCCTCTCACCTCAACTCGCACTCGCACGTTAGCACTGACCGGCGCATGCTACGGATTTGTTAAAGTGGGTTTTAAATTCAGATGGTACATTTTGGGTGCAGATTGTTGGAAGTCATTATAGTGAACATTTGTATAGAGTTCTAATATTCCGATACTACTGATGTACATGCACAAAAAAAGGCATTTATGTGTGCAATTATGAGAGGCGTACTGTACTGTGCTGAGGGCGAGAATACGTATTTATGTGTTTTACACTTTATTTTGAGGAATGGACCTGCCACAGTCCTGGTGGAGGCGTTGCAGGCGCGGAACTGAGTTGGTTTGTGACGGTGCAAGAAAGTGAAAACGCTGCACGGATCGTGTCTCTCTGGAATTTATAACCTTCTTCTTTTAAATTATGCTTCACTCGCAAACTTGCCCATTATCTCACTATATTTAATTTTATATTTATGTTTTTATTCCTTGGGTCCTCTCGAGGTAGCTTAATGCAGACGCAACAGTGTAATTTGACACCTGTGGCACCCGTTTAATGGCGTGTTGCTGTGCCTTACTGCCATCCCGCTATTTATACGTTCCGACCCGAGTCTCTCGGTTTGAATGCCTAAATAATAACGATAAATAAATAAAAGAAAAAAAGCCCAGTTCTCTTTTTGGGAGTGGATGTTTCTCCTCAAGTGCACGGCCCATGAGTTATTAGCATCTCTTATTGTGGTCTAGCTAATGCGGGCGATTAAAGATGAACGAACGCCTGAAGCCCATCGCATCACATGCTTCCTTTTGGCGTTGCGTGCAGGGATGGACATCCAGCCATTTACCGCTCCTCTCTCGCTGTGTGCCTTGCCAATTATTTATTTTGCTGCAAGCCATCGTACGCGTCGGATCAGAGCAGGCTAACTTATTCATTATCGTTTGACTGCGGAGAAATTGGACTTTTGTTTGTTCAGTTGTTTTTTTTTTTTCTTCTTCTTCTTCTTTCTGTTGAATTTTTAAAAATGGTTGTAGATATATTTTTGTTTTCTTAGTCTATAAAGTTACCCAGTAAAACTTTCTTTACATTTACTGGAGCTGACAAGCTTGCATCCGTTCATACAAAAAAAACCATTTATAAGTGTACCCACAGTGTTTCGTGGCAATAAATTGTACTTTTTTTTTTAATCAAGAGTTTCTACCATGACTTTTCCCCCCTTTACTGTTGTGTCACAGCCTTTATGTAGTCACGGTAACTGTCGATGCACATAGCAACAGAACAACCATATTCCTCTCCTTTGGAATGTTGTCACTGGTTAAGTGTTCCAGCCCCTTGTGTTTGCTTTCTGGAACTTTTCCAATGGCGCGCTGTCCTGCCAGCAGTTGAGAACCAGTGTACTCGACGAACAACCCGGGAATGGACCGTGACACTGTGGTTATGTAACCCAGCATTGTGTCACACAGAATACGTTACAGTCAACATGACATCGCTGGTCCTCTCTGTTGCCACAAAAATCCACAACTTTTTCAAAAACAGCTGATCTTTGAGTCGCGGGAGAGGAACAGTCTCTGGCTGAAAACAGTCTCGCTGTTTATTTTTAGTTTGTCTCTTTGTGCTGGAATGTTCATTTGAAATGGCTTTATTTAAAAGTCTGTCATCCCCACACTCATGCAGAAAATGTCACGGGGTGGTGAGGCACTCTGTATTCCATTATCAGGGACCAGCAGGGTGAAGAGAAACTTCTTTTGTCAGCAGAAAGGACACGTCCTTCGTGTTCCCATTAACAGGCCCTAACATGACAGCTTCCTTACCTACCCCTGACCACGTGCAGGAGTACCACATTGTTCTGACTTCAGCATGAGTTTCATATAACTGTGTAAGGGCTTTTGCTCCCAAGGTGAGCAGGAATGTAAAGAGATTCTTAACCACATTTATCAGTATTAATGTTTTTTTCTTCTTTTAAGCATTTTTTAAACTAATTGAGAATAGTTTGGGATCCCTCCCACCCTGCAATGCGGTAACAGTTCTCACTTTGCTGCTTCTGTAATACTGCAGTGTGATAGTATGCTAACTTCGAGTTGATGACGCGCACCACTACTCCCCTCCCCACATCAGTGATTTCAGATTTTGGTTAATCCTTTTAAAATGTGGACAGAATTTGCATCAAAGCAGCTTCTGAAGTTTGACAAAGCATTGCTATGCTGTATGCATTCCAGTGAGCCTGCAGCTCATCTTCCAGTTACATAACACCATTACCAATGGCTACACTTTTAGCTAGTTGCACCAAAAGATCAGGAAGGGGGGACAAAATGATGTGTTGGAGAAGGTACGTTGGAAGATGTATTGCAGGCAAGGTTAAGGCCGAGACTCTGCTTGGCTTTGATCCAAATGCCTTGGAGCTGGCTTATCTGAATTTTAGAGACTTTAGACCTATGACCAATGCTGAGCAGAGCAGCTCTTTTGGAACCCTGGAAAAAGACTTCACACATACTTAGGATGCTAGGGTATATGCAGTTCATTCAGTATAGGAACAGATCCTGTGGCAAGATCTGTCCACGCAGTCTCACTTGCCATTGTTCATTTAAAGTGTTTTGTGACTCACTGGTATGTGCAAATGCCCCTTGCATTACATGCGCCTTTTACAACTTCCTCAGTGACCTTGTTACATTGTCCTGTGTGTCCATGTCAGGTCTTGCACCCCAAGGAGAACACATGTAACTTCACTACATCTTTTTACTCGTGACATTAAATCTAAATCTATTTCTGAATGGAGTGGGTTGGTGTACAATAGTGAACTGAGAGGCGTGGACCCAAAAACATAACTGGTGAAATGGTAACACAAAACAAAGATGACTCACAAAGATCAGGCGCATTCTCAACTCCAAATGGACATACTCACAACAGCAGTAAAACAAACAAGAAAACAAGCCAGAGAGCTGCCTCTTATGCCCATTTCATGCCAGTGGTACTTTAACTCCCTCTTCTTGCGGACGGTAATGTTTCAGCAGCACCCTTGCATTTTATACCTTGCCACAAAGTCAGTGAGCGGCAGCCCCTGAGACTTTAAAAACAACAGGAAGATTGCTTACTTGCTTTTGTTTCAAGGAAATTAATTTTAACGCAGTAAGATAAAGGATTTGATCCAAACACTATCTTTACTTCCTCAGCCTTTTATGCCCCTCTTTCTGTCACGTACCTGGTGCCTTTTGTTTGCTGTAAACACCAAGTCTGACATTTTTAGGATGCATATGGTGAATTGATATCTAGTGCTACAAAAAGACTTCTCAGAGCTGCATAATGTTTTTACTGTAGAAGTTTGGAAGATGTTCCAATGATGCTAATAACACAATGTATGAGGATAGTTAACTTGGAAGGATTTAATGTACGCAGAGCGTCTTATTTTTTTCCTTTGTAACACTTTATTTTGTTTTATTTTTTTTAAAGGATTTTTTAAGTATAGACTCAGCAAGGTGTTGGAATTGTGCCACATGTTGGATCACACTGGCCAAATGACTTTCTGTACTCGCTGCTTGCTGGTGATGGATCTAATTTGGTGCATCCAATCTTACCTTAGATTGGACTGAGGTATGGCAGCCTGGCAGACCTGGCTGAATCTACTGTGCTGTCGCTGCAGCCGCTGCTTGGCACTTCTAGCCTTGTGCCACTGAGCATTATCTTACAGACCGAGCCCCTTAGTTTTGAAGGGACCTGTGGTGTGCCAAGAACATGCACCCAGCACCATGGCTCCTCCACCTGCCTGCATTGTTTACACCTTGCAGGGCGGCTCCCTGGACTCCTGTGGATATTCCCTAACCCATGTCCTCCTATCAGCATGAAACACATCACACCTGCAGATTCTCCCAGTGCTCTGCTGACTGGTCTTAGTCTCCCCTAATCCGTGGCAAACACAGTTTCTTGTTGTTTATTTTTCTGTTTATTGTTGTCAGGAGGAGAACTAGGTTAGCTTGGTTTTACGCTGTACCCTGTCGATAATGTAACATCCTCGTGTGTCTTTTCTGTGCGATTGTTGTTAATTATTTGACTGCAGACTGTCTGCTTTTAAGCGATGATCTATCACTCAAACGTGCGCACGCACGCACACACACACACACACACACACACACACTACCCCCCCCTTCGTGCATGGAAACCCCACAAGTGTTACTCTTCCTGAAATACTTACACCATACCACATTCAAAGTCCCTTCAGTCTTTTCTCTTGCCCATACTCCCTCTGAATTACACACAGCCAGAATCTCTAGGCATTTGTCGACAAGCTTTAAATAGCACACGCGATGCCGTTGCTGACTGAAAAGACGGCTGGAAATCTGTACAGCAAAGCAGTCTCCTAGTGTGATGTGTGTTAAAACTTTTTGTATTTAAATTAAATATGCATTAGCACATTCTGTCCCCCTGTGAACAGCTACAGTGAGTCTGGTTCATTATAGGAGGGAAGGCAAGTTTACACCCTTATTAATTTGTCTCCTTCACCACATCTGTGGTTTCTGATTTTCTTTTCGATGGTTAAATTTCTAACCATAGCACTCCCGGGATGTCTAAAAACATTTTATTCTCATGCAGCATCTGTGAACGAGAGGACGAGGATATGAGAATATCATCTTTTCCTCTTTATTTTTCCACATAGTAGCATCCTTTGAGGTTTCATCTCCTTCATCTGCAGAAAATCACAGAGTCGCATTAAGCTGGCGGAGCAGACAGTGTTCGCAGGGTGGAAAAGGGGGGCGCGTTCCCGCGGCTTTCCAGTCGCTCCACTCGCCTAAGTTGTTACTTCGTCTCCTGCTCCGTGTCGCTCGCAGGCGTTCCATGGAACAATGGCAGCAAAGTCATACTTCCGAAGCTTCTGTTTAATTCTGTCAGTAATGAAATACGAACTTCCTCGCTCGTTAAATACTTTGAAAACACATGGCTGTACCGCATGCCTCAGCCGGCTGAGTAAATAATGGCATAATGCAATACATCCTGTTAAAGGTAGTTCGTTTTTTTTGCTTTGCCATTCTTTACAAAGTTTTAAAGCACTACATAACAAATTATAGCACTGCCTGACTTTGAGTGCTTCTTTAGTAAATTATATGCAAGCTTCAGCGCGCAAAAGCCATTTGTCACTCTTTCACATTTCAGCGACTGTACCAGAACTATTAAATGCATGTCTGCCATGACAGACACACTTCATGTCTTTCACATTTTCAGACAAAACAAAGAAACCTCTGGCAGTATTATGTATTAATGCAATCTTTTTTTTTTTTTTGTCTGTGTGTACATGTATTATTGTGTTGCAGTTTTTAAAGCACTTATTTCACCTAAAGTTACACAATGAGCCTCAGGTGCATTCAGTTCCATCAGTTTATTGGGAGTCAGGTGGTCCTGTGGCCATTAATCAGTTAATTAGAGCCACAGTTGACTGCATGTTGAATGAAAGGACAGCAACCACAACAGAAAGGGGTTAGAACAAAAAAAGCACAGAAGATGCAACAGAGTAATAGCTTTCTTAGCACGTGGCTAAAGAAACAGCTGGAACAGTTGAGAGGATATAATAGGAAGAGATAATGGAAAGAGGTGTTAATATAATAAAGGAATGCTGATATAATGGACACTGATGTGAACTATCATGTATTCAGTGTCTGTATTGAAGACATAGCATGTGGGTTCAGCGCCTGGGTTGTTTTTCCATTTCATTTACAAAGTGAGTAAGGTTATTTGGGCCTAACAGAAGTGTGCATGCGTTCGTTTTCACAGGGTTTGAAAATGGCAAGGGTTTGACACGTTTGTGAAACTATCGCTGTCCCTTCATGTGTTTGCAAAGACTTGACAAGAACTTGAATTTTCCATTTCCAAAGCAATAGTTGACATATTAATGTGGATCCTTATAAAATAATGTTTTTTTTCCTAACATTATTAATTCTCTGTCTGTTCTCTTATTCTTAAAATTCTTTCTTTTTTAACTTTGGTCATTTGTTCCAGAGGGCTTAAGTGGTCCTGAAGTGATTCTTATGAAGAATTGCAGTAAATTATCACTTTTTTTCAAGAGAACACCTTCACATCCTGATTAACTCAGCTCGGGCGTCAGATCGAGATTATCAACATGCTGCCGTAATGTTCTGGGCTCCTCGAACGTCACTCCTGGATTATTAACTATTTTTACCTCCTGTATGTTTTCTGACACCTGACTGCCAGACAGCCCAGTTCCAGGCCAGTCTGTGCGATGTTTCAATTCTGCAAACAGCACGAATAAATGAATAATCATTATTCCTTGGTGTGGGGAAGGAAATTATTACAATTGGCAAGGGTGAGAGCAGAGGAGGTGGTGGAATTAAAATGGCAAGAGGCTTTAATTCTCTTTTTACAGAGCTGTTGTATCTTATATAAAAACAGGACAGCATAATCCCCCTAGGAATTTCATGGGAATCATTAGTGACACACAGGTTACTGGCGGCCTCTTTCACTCTCTCCCTATGGGGCCCGCCCCCCCCCCCGCGCGCCCGCCCCCCGCCGCGGGGCCGCGCCCCCCCCGCCCTGAAGCATATCCATCCCTTTACCCTGACTAACCGAGGCCTCGAAGGAATCATAAATTACATCTAACATAAACACATGTAGGCA
>JABJVR010026063.1:0-36493 GCA_025773905.1 Chitala chitala
TGCTCTGGGATGGGCTCCAGGTTTCCCCGCAACCCTCACCAGGAATAAGCGGTTAAGATAATGGATGGATGGATGTTCACCACCAGCAGCTTGCTCGCAGGCACGCCAAATATGCGTAAATTGAAAAAAAAATGTCGCCTTCAAAATAAAAGCGAGGTTGTGTGAAGTGCACTACTGTATTTTTGTTGAATTCCTAATTTCCCAATGACTTAGCACAGGCCAGTCAGGGACAAGCAAAGGCCCGGATGAGGCCCGCGGGCCGTACGATGCCCGGGTCTGATGTATCTTCAGACGATAAAGAAGAAGAAGAAGGAAAAAACGAGATAAGCGTTTAAAATAAATATTGTAGTTAAGCGGTTCTGTCTTCGTTTTATGCACAACTTTAATGTAAGTGTAATTACACTTCTACTTTTATGTCAATGATTAAATGCATAGAATTAATGTGAATATTAGTGCAGTGCCATTGGATTATTTTCTTAGTACTGGACATTTCGTGTATTTTGTTTCAGGGTGAAGGCTTCCATGTTTGTGTCAACATAGTCCAGGGACTCGTTCTACAGAGCGTTTAATGACATTTATCACTGTTTTTAGAAGAGATGTGGTCCAATCTGATTCTTCCATAGCTGAGTGACAAGTGTACTGCTGAATTCAGTCAAGGTTCGCTTCAGAACATTAATTGTCATGATGAGTTAAATGGATTTCATCCAATCTTTTGTACTTCCATGAATCCTGAGATGACATAGCTGGTTATCTGACACATTCAGCTTCCTGTAATGGATTCATTGTCTTATTGTGTATTTTGTTTGTAAGCCTTTTGTGCTTCACCAGAATTTTCAACAGCACATGAGCACTGTACACTGATCAGCCATAACATTATTGAGAACATTCCCCTTTTGCCCCCAAAACTGTCCTGACCTGTTGAAGCATAGACTTCGCTAGACCTCTGAAGGTATGCTGTGGTATCTGGCACCAATATGTCAGTAGCAGATCCTTAAAGTCCTGTAAATTACAAGTTGGGCCCTCCATGAATCTGACTTGTTTTTCCAGCACATCCTATAGATGCTTGATGAGATTGAGATCTGGAGAAGTCGGAGGCAAAAATCAACACTTCCACTTGTTGTGTTCTTCAAACCATTCTTGAGTAATTTTTGCAGTGTGGCCGGCACATTATCC
The DNA here is from genome assembly GCA_025773905.1 of Chitala chitala. Lineage (NCBI taxonomy): Eukaryota > Metazoa > Chordata > Actinopteri > Osteoglossiformes > Notopteridae > Chitala > Chitala chitala. Next base: position 1,174 of record JABJVR010026063.1, read on the forward strand.
TGCTGAAGGAGGCCACTGCCATTAGAGAATAAGTTAGTCACTTAGCAGATGCTTTTATCCAACACAACTTACAATATTTCATATCTGTTACAATGCACTAGCACACAGTGTCTTGCTCAAGCACACACCAGGTAGCTGGGTTGGGATTTGAACTGGGAGATTTCTGGAGCCTAGCCTGATGGTCTATCCATTGAGCCACCTGGCTGCCACAATACCATTTCTATGAAGGTCAGCAACAGTGTTTAGGTAGGTGGTACATGTCAAGGTAACATCCACATGAATGGTAGGACCCAAGGTTTCCCAGCAGAACTTTGCCCAAGGCATCACACTGGCTTCACCAGCATGTCTTCTTCCCATAGTGTATCCTAGTGCCACCTCTTCCCCAGGTAAGTGACACACATGCACATGGCCGTCCACATGATGTAAAATAAAATGTGATTCATCAGACCACACCACCTTCTTCCATTGCTCCATGGTCCAGTTCTGATACTTACAAGCCCATTGTAGGTGCTTTTGGCAGTGGACACAGATCAGCATGGTCACCCTGACCAGTTTGTGGCTACGCAGCCCCAGAGGCAACAAACTGCAATGCACAATGTGTTCTGACCCCCAAAACTGCCATGACTGTATGAATTTGAGCTACAGTAGCTCTTCTACTGGATCAGACTACACAGGCCAGTCATTGCTCCCCACGTACATCATTTTGGCTGCCCATGACCCTGTCGCTGGTTCATTTGTTTTCCTTCCTTGGACAATTTTTGGTCTTGACTACTGTAGACCAGGAACATCCCACAAGAGCTGCAATTTTGCAGTAGCTCAGACCCAGTTGTCTAGTCACCACAGTTTGGCCCTTATCAAAGTTGCTCAAATCCTTATGCTTACCCACTTTTTCTGCTTCCAGCACATCGACTTCAGGAGCAAAATGTTCACTTGCTGCCTAATATGTCTCACTGATTTCCAGTTGTCACTGTAAGAAGATAATCCATGTTATATACTTCACCTGTCAGTGTTCATAAGGTTATAGCTGATGGCTGATCTGTGTATAGGGCTGCCACAATTTTTAGACCCCATACTTGTGACTATGATGAAAGCTTGAAACAAAATCGTATTGGTACTGGTTGTTCTAATATAGGCATCACTGTAAAGGTATGTCAGCAGTAAAGTTGGCAGCTCTGAAATGGTATGGCTTTGTCTTGCATAATTTTCCATATGCTTTTCATACCCCTGCATCATCTAACATGAACACTGTTGTTTCTGTAGGTTTCCTGACATATTTCCCTTCTGCTACAGTTCTTTCCCTTTAGGTGATTAAAGCTACTCATTTCAACGCGATAACTGGGTTTAACTTTAAGATCTAAGATAATGATCTAAGATAATTAAGGAGCCTGGTTAAAAATACATACCACACATTTGCTATATAATGTATTGGGTTTAAACTAAAGGTAGGGCCAAGATAAAGCCATGATCAGGCCCCTAGGCTATAATCAATGCACGTGCACAATAATGTTGTGGAAGAATAAATCACTGCACCAGCATTTTGTTAAGGTACATTATACCTTAAAATCTTTTCATTCTTTGTGGCAGAGATAAAATTAAGAGGGTTATCAAGACACTAGCTGCATTTACATGGACCCTAATATTCCACTTTTAATTGAAATAATGGCTCATTAATAATAAATTTATAAATCAAAATTTATTTATTTATAGTAAATAAATAAATCGTGTAACCACCTCAGTCGGAACAGACTGGATCAGTCCGAATTAATTTTCAATCCGAATAAGAGGGGTGATGTAACCCTTTAGTAATTTAATCGTTTGGAAAACATCAGCCATATAAAACCTTGATCTGTTTGTGGAATAAATATATTCTTTCTGCATATGCTTGTCCAACCTGGGGTTAACATCAGGTGACGTGACATGTTTCCAGGAGGGACAGAAATATGGTAGAAACAAAGCAAAACCGGTCTGTGGCAGAAACTCCGTATTTGTTGCAAACTATAAAATAATAAAAAATTATTGAACACAATTTTTGGCAAAATTATTGTAGGCTATTTTCGGCAGAGTATTTCTGGCATATAAGTCAAAGCGGACGGAACCTTTTAGTGCATGTCAAAAAAAAGTTTTATATTAGTTGTGTCAATTAGTTTTGTCTGATTAAATGCTCTGAGCATGTAAATGCAAATCATATTGGTTTAGCATCCATATAAACTGTTAAATTGGAATCCTTCATCAGAATAATTTCAATCTGACTGAAGAAAAAAAGTCCATGTAACTGCAGCTACTGTTACAAATACATAAAAGATATTTTTTAAATTTTAAAGCATAAAAATTACAGATGTGTCAGTTCTATAGTTAAGGATTAAACTAATTAAAGTCTTAATGTTTCACAGATTATGAATTGCAAGACCTTTGAAAGATCTAGAAATGTGCAGTAAGAGAAGCAGCCTCAGATGCTGATGGAGGTAATAACTGAAGGCTGTCTCAGAAATGTCATGTTCAATGACTTGTGCCAGGGAGAGTCTGCTGTGTGACCCTGAGCTGCGTGCTACAGGTAGAAAGGAGCTACACTCTCCATGTCAGTGCAAATGGGCACAAGGGACAATAATGTTTTTAATTGGTGGTTGTTCAGTGGTACCAGATGAAATACCCAAAGCTCCCCAGGCACTGAAAAATGGCTGCCCAATGCTCCCACAGGGGATGCTTTAAATGCAGAGAATGAGTTTCCCCATTGTGGAACTAATAAGGGATTAATACAAAAAATAAAAATTTAATTTACCACAATTTTTTTTTGCATTATTAAGTCAAGTAGAGATTTATTGTCATGTTGGCCTTGAACAAGTACATTGACAGCCAGAATGACATTCCTCCTAGACCCTTTATGGTGTGCCAATGAAACAGTGCACAAAGCAAATACATGGGAAGTGTAGAGGCAATAGTGAAGACATTACAACACAATGGAAAAAGTGACAATGCGTGATAAAGTGTCTATGCATGAAGTTGGGGGGTTTGGATAGGGAGCTGGGGCTGAGAGCCCAATTAGGGTAAGTGTGTGTGTGTGGGGAAGGGGGTGGTGCATTTTCGGAGGGTTAACAAGGTGTTGAGACACCTGACTACCTGTGGGAACAACCTGTTACACAATCTGATAGACCTCGGCTGGATACTGCAGAACGTTCTTCCAGGTGGCAGTGGGATGACTGGTTTGTGAGTGGGATCATCGTATTGGTGGCTTTGTAAATGCAGTATTATTGAAAAATGTGTTCAGGGCAGGCTAGGTGCCAGTGATGCACTCAGCTGACCTCACAACCCTTTGGAGAGTTTTGCAGTCAGAGGCATGGCAGTTCCTAAAACAAACTGTGATGGAGCTGGTAAGAAGGTTCTCAGTGATGCATAGGCAGAATGTTGTGAGGACGAGTTGGGGGGGGGGGGGGTCCACTTTTTTTCAGTTGCTGGAGGAGGTGTAGCCACTGTTCAGTTCTCTTGGCCAGGTGAGATTGTTAGTGATGTGACCACCGGCAACTTCGTGCTGTCCAGTCTTTCCATTAGAGTCATTGATGGACCTTTGTGAGTGGTCGGCATGGAACCTTCTGAAGTCAATAATTATCTCTTGTGTTTTGCTCACATCAATAGACACATTGTCTTTACATCAGTCTCAGTCATTTTCATCTTCATTTATCACTCCTACCTATGTGTCTAGTATTGTTTATGTGTTTGTTCATGTATGCGGGGGGCATACATACATACATAAAAGCAAATTCCTGCAACTTTTAACGTATGACAATAGGACCTGAATTTCTTAGTGAGTAAATATGATTTTACAAGTGCCATTGATCACCTGTAGTTTGATGGGCAACCTGTAGATGGCGATATGTCTCTTGCAGGCCTTGTACTGTGACGTAATAAGGACCTAACGAGTTTCAAATAAGTGGAGGAGATTTTCTCGTTTTCCGAAGTGGGGTTTTCTGGGGGATTTTTGCTGCAGTAAGCCCCGTCAAAAATAGAAACTTCAATTTAAATGAAAACAGCAGAGTTAAAAATTAATGCCACGTGCACACAACCTTATGTATTACCAAATTTTGCTTTGATTATTCCAACAGTTAGCTTTGTAATAAACGTATTATTGTGTTTGAGGGCAGGCACTGGCAACCGTGAAGTTATTACTTTGTGACAGATAAAACTTTAACGTGATTTTGAGAAAAATTACACGTTAATAGCGATGGTTATTACGTCTTAAATGATACCGATAGATAATATGGATACAGGGTACAGGGTCTAAGTAATTATTTTCTGTCGATCTCTTTCCCACATTATTTTGTTTTGTGAAAATTATATTTTGAGATGTACTTGTCAATCTTATCTCAGTACATTATGAGAAAATATTTTAGTTTTTTTATTTTCATGTGGAAAAATTTAAGGATTTCTGTAAACAGCAGATTATTAAAATGTGTAGAATGTTACTTAAAAACAAAAACTTGTATGACATTTTCACTAAAAGCAAAAATAAATGTACAGAACTATTCACTATGCAGGTACTGCTAGTGAAACTGGGGCTTGCAGGACAGGACCCTAACCCTGGAAAGGGCTTTCACCATACATGATTCATCACTCTCCTTTTATGTTTGTGTGTCTATTCCCCACAGACTCTACATCTTAGTCTGTGTTTCACCACAGACAAAAGCTTTAAATAGACCGTGAAAATAACATACTGAGGAAGTGTTAAAAAAAAAAAACTCACTAATCAAATTCTTTACCATGTCAGCACGCCTACGGTCTCAATGTACACAGTGGCTCACTGTCTGATAATCTAACTTTAGATAGACAGACACATACTTACTTACTTACTTTATTCATCCCCAAGGGGAAATTATGTTGTTACAGTATCAAGACAGAACTAGTAGTAGGTTACAACTATAAAAGCAAATGTTTCTGAAAATATATAAGAAATTCTAACTGAAATGAAGAAAATATAAAGGAGCCTGAATATTATGTAAGACTATTACAATAAACAACATACTACAACATACTGTGCTACACTGTACATTAGTGCAAATCTGGCACGTGTCTTAGTACAGTAAGGTGTGTCTGGATGTTAACCAAACAGTGAGCAAAGAACATGGTTACATGTGTGCATACATACATATATACATGTATATTGTCACAGTAGGAGGTCCCTCCTTGGCATTTGACTCTGCTTCTTTACAAACTGAGCAGACGAATGTTAGAAAACAAAACCTGAAACATAAACTCCCATTAAGCAATCAATAACATGAGGAAACAGCCCATTGTTCTTAAATGCTAAATTAAACCAATTAAGACAAAAACCTGGAACCTAACGTTTGGTTAGGGGTAGAACCCCACAATAACTTAACCAGGGAGATACCTCTAAGCAATAGCTATTTAATATTTTTTTCCAAATGACGTAAATAAGGCATCCATATATCATTTGTTAGTAAAGCAATACATTTGTTTGTTTATATTAATAATGCCGCCGATTTTATGAATAACTTTATACTGCAAAAGGATGAGTCCTGTGTTAGAAATTATACCTGTTCCTGTAATGTTTTTATAAAATCGGTTACGCATTAAAAAAGATCTATGGCTGTTAGTCTTGCGCCGTCATGTGTATTGTATAATATATTGATCAGTTGTTGACTTAATCATTCTTATAGTGTTTTATCAGTTTGTGCATTTTAATAATTTTTTTCCCGTTTGAATGTGTGTGTGTGTGTGTGTGTGTGTGTGTGTGTGCATGAGAACATGTTCGCCTGTGTGTGTGCGTGTGTGTGAGCATGTATGCGAGTGCGTGCATGTGTGAGTAAAAGAAGGTCCAGTTGTATAGGCACAGACATATTTCAGGGCTAGCCTGTATGAATGTTTGTTTGGACAGAAATTTGAGTAGCCAAATGTTAACTTAAGGGTGGGAGACATCCGTCTTTAAAATCCAGATGGTCAGGTCTGGTCTTTGGTGTAATCATGGGGGATTTACAAAAACAGCGCTGTGACTGACAGCGCATGTCCCATCTCTGGGTATATAGCCCGATTTCTCCCATTAGCAGTGATAACTCAATAACACTGGGTCTGATAAATGGAAAGCAAGTCAGCAAACACAGATGAAGGATACACAAAAGAACTAGCAGTTAGTACAAATGACACATAACACAAGTGTAAAAAAGTCTCAGATCAAAAAACCTAAAGGAACAGCTGTAACAATGCACATTGAATGTTGTTCCGTTCATTGTCCTGTTGCTGTTTGAATCATTAAAAGAAGTATTTTAGTCTTTTATAGTAACTACAGAAATTAAATGAGTTGCACATTGGTACATTTTTGTAAAAATGAAACAAATCTATACACTACTGAAAGAGCAATACCTTAATCACACATTACAAATGTGCAGGAAATGTAGGCTATGTGATTTTAGCACTTGATAAATATGGGAAACCAAGCCACAAAGATGACAGTGATCAAATCATACTAGAAGTGCTTGGTTGACTTTTTTGCTGTTATCATCAGTATAGCTTGTAGCACTTTGCTTTTTACTTACTAGTTGTCTGGGCTTGATTTGCTCAGTGTTTCACTCTAAATGGTCATTAGGTTATTTCCAGGTTTGGGAAACTCTAAAATGAATAATTACTAAAATCAATCAGTAACTGAGAAGGTTTACTTGTGGTTGTGATTACAGGGAATAATTTGCAATTAAGGCAGCGTGGGTGACTCATTTCTTCCTGGTGTATTTGTGGAACTTTTGTTAGTCTTTAAGTTACACGTTTTAAGTTTTGCCTGGACGTGTGTAAACCTGTAAATGTTTGGTCAAATTCTGCCAGTTTACCTGTCATATTTGGTCTTTGTATCTTATTAAAAATACAGGACAAATTCAGTTCAATTTACTTTTACACAGTGCTTTTCACAAGAGTTACCCCAATGTGTTTTACATTTATTAGAAAAGAATTACAATGAAATCCATGCCCATCATTGTTTGAGTATGATTTCTGATCATCGGGTCCAGGGCCACCTGTGGCCATGCTCATTTGCCACAGACGTGATGGAGCACAGAGACAGTGTCATTCAAACACTTCTGTGTCCTGAATATTGATAGCACCTCTGGCCATGTGATGGTGCTGTAGGACTTTGGCTGTCATTTTTCACAACACACCCCACTACAGGTTACCATGCATGATGTCACTTCCTTCTGTACACTGGAAATCCACATGGGAGGAGAGGGAGGTCTGGAAAATGTCCCAGTGCTGCCTCATGGGGTTTATCCAGCCAGCGTTCCCACCCAGGATTCCTGGACGTTTGACAGCAACCAGACCCCTCTGCTCCCTATGCAGGCCTCTCTGTCAGCTGCTCTAGAGTCAAGCTTTTCTCTTTTTCTCTCTCTTTCCCTTTCTCACATACACCTCACTCCGCCATCCTGATGTCTACACTCTGCCCCCCTTTCCTATCACACCCCCCCAAACACACACACCAATATAATTTGTATTTCATGTCAGAGCCGGTCCTCTCAGGCACGTGTTACTGCTTGTTATTTATCCTGTTTTGTTTTTTTTTGTCCTTTCTTCCCAGCTACCATGACTGCATCTCCAGTGCAACCAAAAGAAAGAGACTGAGGAACATGCCGTAACTGCGAGGTAGGTAGGGTGTGCATCGATGAGAAAGGCATTGGTGAGTTCGAAGCCTGTATATGTGGAAGAGAGAGTCAGAGCATGTGTCACTGACAAATTCTTTTATCATTTATTTAATAAAAATGGACTGCACCTGACAAAACATTAATGTACCATGTTAGTGTTTGTTTTGTACCGAGGGATCATAGGCAGCGTGCTACTACAAGCAAAGCTATTGCACACAAAAAATTAAGTACACTATATACAATACATACACAAACGTTACATACATACGTACATACATACATACATACATACATATACATAGATACAAGTTTTGAATATTTATAGTGAATTCATACATTGTTCCACAGGATTAGGGAAAATACATTGCAATGATGATCTATTACTTGTATGTTTTTATAAAGTTTTTCAGTAGAAAAGGTGGGTCTTTTAGATTGCTGACAAAGTGCTTTTCTTTGTTCTCCGTTGGATGCCTCTAACTGACAGGTGTTGTCAAGTCAGTTTTGTCCACCCCGGGGAGGGAGACACTAATAAGAATCTGATGGAAGATAAGGGGTGGGTCGTGCGGAAGACAATGCAACAATTCAGCTAGTCTGCTGTTGGTATTTACTTTGGGATCATGTGACATGATGGGAAAGGTATTTGTGACTGTATACAGGAAGATGAAAAATAATATCGCGATAAAAAAAAAATAGGACTTCCCTTACCTAGTTAGGTAAAAGACAATGAGGTTGGTGCACATAAAGTAGTTTCTGCATAGCTGGGTGCAGAAAGGTAGGCGGAACTGAAGGTTGTCATTTTTATAATCCTCTCTGACCCTCGTTGCACCCCCCCCCCACACCCAGGCGCATGGAAAGTCCTGGGGCCGGGGAGTCTGGTCAGACACGGGAGGGACTGCGGTTCACGTGCCTGATAAGCTTCACTAAATCAATGTGGCATGTCTCATATGCTGCACACAGCTTGGGAAAGCTGGATTTACTAGAGGCCTTAGAATGGATTCCTGTTTCATGCCTTTCACGGTTTCATTGATCGTGTGAAATGTAAGTATTGTGTTTGCAGCTCTGAGCCCTACAACTCCCAAAAAACATTGTACAAAAAGGTCATTTAAGCTTTCCTTATTCACATTTTATCAGTTTTGTTGTTGTGTCTCCGCTGTGAAATACTGTTACACCCAACATTCCGCCGTTTGATTAAGCCAAACGGAACTGCGCGGTTGTGCTTGGCCAAGGTCTGTGAGGCTTATGCAGGAGTTAATTTGCCACAGGCTAAGTGGCGGATCAATACTAAGCAATCGATAATCCACAATTAGTAATACTGCCAATGGGTGGAGACATGTCCTAACCGCCATCTCCCCTGCTACTTCATAATTACACGTGGCTGTGTGTTCTGGGGACAGCACAAACAGAGAGAACTTTGAGCCTGACAGGGTTTCAACTAGGCCTCTGATTGTCAGTGACCAGTCACCTCAGGAAACATACCCTCTGTTGATTCCTTCCTCACAGGAAGTGGTTACACAAGAATGATTGCCAACAACCATTCCAGGCAGAGATACAACACATTCACATCATCAGTTACCTTTACATGCAAAACCAATACACACAACTTATTTGTTCTCAGTCTGCTATGATTAACAAGGTCCTACATACATCTGCAACACTCCAATGATTATTTCATTTGTAACATCTTTTCAAGATTCTAACTCTTGCTATCTTGTTACTCTCTGCTCCCTAAGTGTTACATGAAGGGATAGCATAAAACATTTGTTCTTGTGTTTATGTCAATACCATAAACCATTTTATATTTCTATACTGGGACAGAGTATCCTCTAGTTTTCTGTCCATGTGATGATGAGGAACTTCCTCCCAGCATCTATAGTGATTCACCTAAAACTGGATCAGCATCTAGATGAACTCAGGCTATTGTGTACCTTACACGACTCAAGCTGAACAGGAAACTTGAGTCCAGCTGGAATTTTGGGAAATTTGAATTCTGACATCCACAGCAAAAGCAAGCATTCTGTAATACTTGCTTTTATATGAAATACCATATATATATTTTTAAGACATTTGTTCTGTTGTTCACAATTATTAGTCACGGTGATCACTGTGAATGTATACACTGATGATTGTGGACATGCACAGCAATGCTTGTGAATTCACATAGTGATGGTTGACAGACTGATTGTCATGAATCCACTTGGTCTAACTACTTGGTAAACATGTGCATTCTCCATCCATCCCTAAATACAAAGCACTTCCCCTTAAATGAGGAAGGGGGGTGACCGTTCTAAGAGGTCCCCCTTATAAGAGGCCTGAGGGATGTGTAATTTCTGTAAATCCTTTGTGCTATCGCAAATAGCCCATACATCTCTCTGTTTAGACACAAGTTGTACACTCCTGCATGATGGGTGTGGTCTGATGTTCATGCCGGTTGGTACAGTGCTCCAGGGAGCTGGAGCTCTTCAGTGGAATCATGCAACGCTCAGAGGGCCGTCCGCTGTCAAGCAGACCCCAGCAGCACAGCACCCGCAGGAACTCCCGTCGCATGTCCTTGCTGCGAAGCGTGTAGATCAGTGGGTTTAGCGCCGAGTTGAGCATGGCCACGCCAAAGAAAATTGAGGAGTGGGAGAGGACAGGACAAGAAGCCATGCTGCACGATGTGTCTAGGAGGAGAATGGAGAAGGCGGGAAGCCAGCACATAATAAAAACCCCCAGCACGATGGTGACTGTTTTCAGCAAGGCATAGGTTTGCGAATTGGTGGCCTCCTGACGACTGGAGCGAACAATGCGGTAGATGCGTACGTAGAGGATGACGATGGAGAGGAGGATGATGCTGAAGATGATGACAACAAAGCAAGTGTAACGTTTGGAGTAAAGCGGCAAAACAGCTGAACACTGGGGTAGGTCATTGATGCAGTTCCAGCCTAGGATAGGCATTCCTCCCAGCAGGATAGAGGTGACCCAGCATGCCCCAATTAGGAGGAACATGCGGCAGGTCTTGTTGGAGCCATACACCTTAACCTTTGTGATGGCAATATATCGCTCAATTGCAATAGCCAGTAAGCTGAAGACAGAAGCTGCCAGGGCAATAAATGCTGTGCCTTCACGAATGAACCACTGGACTGGCACTAGGTCAAAGGTTCGATGGCCAGACAGAAAGATGTTGGCAATATATGCTGCCCCAGCCAGTAAGTCAGAGAATGCAAGATTCCCGATGAAGAAAAACATGGCCGAGTGAAACTTCTTGTTACGAAAGACGGCAATTAGCACCATCAAGTTTTCAAGAATGATGATACTGCAGATGATGACAAAGAGGGTGGACTGAACATCAAGCCCTTGTTTCATGCGGGTTTCCAAGTTCTCCTGGGATAGGTTTTTTGCAATGGTGTAATGGACCTTGATGATAGACTTGTTGTAGTACTGCTGGTACTTGCTCCTCATGGCGATGGTGAAGCAAGATTTGTCTGTGCTCTGGCAGAAATCCATTTAGTCTCTGGTAGGAGTTCACACTGTGTCACAGAAGACATCCACTGTCATACTAATGCAGCAGAGTTGATCAAACAGAATGACTGAAAAGGATCATTCTCCCACAGACCACCAGCAGCAGGGGGTTGGGGTGGAGCTGGGAGGCTGCACCCCGGTGTGTGCCTCAGCAACCTGGTAGTCCTGTTGGAGTTGCCTATGGACAGAGAACGGTTGACTGATTAGGGGTGGGGTGAAACAAAAGGATGCACAAATCACAAGTGCTCTGTCCATTATAGCAAGTCATGGATTACACTTTAAGATGCATACAAACTCAACCCATGGTGATCACATGTCGTTACACACTGAGTGGACCACACAACATGTTTTTGAAAGCATTTATAATAATAATTATTTGGTTTAATCTGGATCTGAAACTTTAATCTCAGACTCACGATTGTGAGTCATATTTTGACAAAATGTTTTTTCCCATATTTTGAGCAAACAGCTTGATGGGCAACATCCCAGAAACCAAATTAGCAAAACAGCAGATAAAAGCCAAGACTCTCGGGTACTATCCATGTTACACCACAGCGGTTTAATCTGGAGAAAAGGTACAGACATTTTTGGTACAAGTGTGCTGTACTCAGTACTTTCCAGTGACTCAGCCAGAAAAATCTCAATTGAACACATCATGGTTTGTGTCCAAAGTGCATACTGTGTCTGTTTGACCCAGATCTACAGCAGTAGAACATAAGTAGAATTTTTCTGTGAAGTCAGGGAGGACTTGCATCACACTTCTTTTGTGCTTGGAGGCATTAAAGGGGCCTCAGCTATATGCTGTACAGGCCTTTGCTGTGATGACAGCATCAGTTCTATGTCTGCTCAATGATGGCAACGCTTTGCTGTCTCTGCGGAACTAAGATTTCAAAACATGGACTGCAGGTTACCAGCTGTGTTGTTCTTGTACCGCTGACTCCACTCAGTTGGAAAAACCACAATTTACTTAAAATAGCTAATGATTTATCAAATTCACATGACAAGCCTTTATGACCTTGTGCCACTGTGATATGAAGAATAAGCGCAAACTGCTTTGCTACATATTCAACTTCTTGTGATCAGTAGGAGCTGTGCTTCCCCCGTATTTTCAGTGTCAGCCTCTGTCTGGATGCGGACCTCTTCTATCATATTGCCATCAATCCCATTGGGCTCTGCATAGATACTCTGTCACCCAGTGAACCTTCTCTTCCTAGCAGAGCTGGCTAAGGACCCCTTGCAGTCATTATTTTTAAAGTCATAAAATCATTCCTGCATTGCTGTCTGTGAAAAAAAACCTGGCAGTCAGTTTTTAAAGATTTCCACAAAAGATGTTTTCTGAGTAACTAGTTCTCCCTAAAGTGTAGGCCATTTTCTATTTTATTCTCTCTTAGATGGAGATTTTAACCCAGCTGTGCTGTGCAGGGTCCTTTACTTCAAAAATAGACTAAGTGCAGAGCTGGAATTTTCCTTGTACACACACCCATCAAAGGCACACATAACTGCGCTGGCGCTACACAATACCACACATACGCTCAAGTATCATGGCAGAACCACTGGCTGGTAGCACCTGAAGTTCAGCAACTGTTAATTTGCCGCTGTGAAAGCTGGGTCAACAGCCGTTAACCTCTGGTGGCTAGATCATTGTCAATAACTGCTAACATGTGACAGCTGGAACACAGTTCTTTTTTTTACCACCTGGTAGGGAGGGCACAGCTGAATCCTGTTACCATTTGACAGAAGAAGTTTGAGTCAATGGGTGCACTACCTTACACGGAACTCAGTGTCAACTGACTTTAAAATAAAGGTAGGAGAGTAGACAACCATGAACAGGGCAGAGTGACAGGCATCACATACAAGATTATAGACCACAAGGCTGTTACTGTCTGTCAGTGACCTCATGGTCTCTGCTAACTAACACAGCTGTCTTTCATATGTCCACACTAATTACTGTGGGGGAGTCACATTATCACCCTTATTCTGTTGACAGTCAGAAACTATACACAAATATTCAGATGTCAGCATGATGGAGGCTGGAACCCAGACAAACTAAGCCCACAGTGAACCTCTCTTGTGTGCAGAGAAGCTTTCACTTCCCCATGTATACAGGTCCTCCGTCTCAAATGAGTTCAGGGGCATTCCACTTGGCATCAATCCTGAACCTCTACGTAGGTGCTGCTCACCTTTTTATACAGTGTTGGGAAGTACCCAAAAGATCACGACCCACGACATGCCACATGTTCCCTGCCGAAACTAGTGACAGAGAACCCTTTTTCTGGACTGAAGATCAACATCACAGGCCAGCTCTGGGTGTCTGGATGGCCATATGTGACATGGAAACACCACCGTTCTCAAGAACTCCAAAGCCTATGGTCCTGTAGGCCCAAAACTGTAGAATTTAGCCAAAATACCTTATACCTATTATTGTCCAACTGTAAATATTAAAATATTTTTAATTTCTAACTCAGTACTATAAAACCTAAGACTTCCAACTACCTCAATGGACATCTTGTAAGTGGGCTTATGTTTAGGTGGGAATGACCAACCAACATATAGTTTTACCAACCCCCCCAATTTTGATAACTTTTGCTTTACTTTATTCAGTCATTCATATACAATAGTAGCAGACAAATTTAGTGCAAGCAAACTTGAGTTCTGAACAAATGCTACCTTTACAGGAAATCCATTCAGCCAGCAGCATTCACAATCAGAACCTCACAATACATATAGTCATATTGTGATTGTGTCCTCTTGTTTATAAATTAGTTGCAAACAACAAGGATCCAAATTCTCCTTTTATGTCTGCTCATAGGCACAGCATGAAGCATTCTCTCAGAACTTGAATTGGGCATATGATGTGCCAATCAAGCTTCAGAAGCCAAGGGTTACTTTTTTAACTCGGTGAAAAACGAAGTCTATGACATAAAGTAGTGTAAGTGAACACAGTAACCTAGCTAGAAACTTCCCCTTGCTTGAGGAGGCAATTCTGGTGCCCTTTCTATGTGTAGGTTCATACTATGATTGGTCACTCATAGGGTCCAAAAGATCAGCTATAAGTCATGCTTTGATGATTTCTGGTCATGTGTCACAAGCAGCCGCTCAAAACAGAATGAATTTTGTGCAATAGCAGTCTGTACATTTAAATCACGGTTGTTAGCAATGGTTACTAAATAGGAAAGTCCCTCAACTCAACTTTACTATAGGTAGATTTTGCCATTTTACCATTTTTGTGAGCCTGTTCAGGATAAAAGTTTGTACGTGGATTCAGTTAATAAACATAATTCAGACATAATCAGCAGCAATTTTAATAACCATATACTGGCTGAGTTTGGATGTTTATTGTATGACGGGTCAAGCAGACAGACAACACAGTCGACATGAAACGCTTTTGCTTTTTTGTTCCATTGGCCAGAACCGCTGGCCACTTGTGTACCCTACTGCACAGACCTCCACAGTGAACGCTGCCCCACTCAAACCACTGTTCCACACTGCTGCACAGAGGCAGACCAGTGAAAACACTGGATTCCATTTTCAGATCCCACAGTAAGAAGACAGCCATGTGGAAATGGAATCTGGGGACAATGGCAGGAATACAAGCATAAAACACACACACACACACACACACACACACACACACACACGCGTGCACACAACAGCTAGCACCAGTCCAGCTGTTTCTGCTAGGCTTTAGCAACTAGCCAGCCGTTTCCTTTTGCAGGAACAATGTGAACAATGGCTCCTTTGTTTTTTTTTCACTCAGTGCAGCCACGTGGGAGTCACCCTCTCTAGACAAAACTGCTCTTACTGTCCTCATTCCAAAAGGGTAGATCATCATACTTATGCCACCATTAACCTCCTGCCACATTCCCACCTTTATCTTTCATAGTAATTATAATACATTTTACATTACATTTATTCATTTTGCAGACACTTTTATCCAAAGCGACTTACATATTCCATACATGTTACAATGAGCTAGCACTGGATGTCTTGCTCAAGGACACACCAGGTGGCTGGGTTGGGACTCAAACTGGGAACCTTCTGTATCCCAGCCTGATGTTCTACCCATTCAGCTATCAACTGTCATGTTTATTCCTCATGTCACTGACTTTTTAAATACCTTTTGACTCATGGTTAAGACCTTCCTGTTCAGTGTGGGTGTGAGGTACAACACAGCACAAGCAAATGGCTGACCAAAAGAAAGCTATATATCCCTATACACTGAACAGAAGAGAATGCACTCTCAGTCTTCTGTTTACCCCTTTTCACTTCGATAACAAGAACAGAGAGAAAATGTTAACCCTTGCTGCTGCTGATCTGATAACTGCCTCCTATTCTCTGACTTCCTACCAACACACAAACAATATATTGAACCAACAAAAAAATGCCACTATCGGTTTCCTGTGCTGTTCGGGTTTGACCAATTGAAACGCATGGATTAAATTAAGCGAAAGTGACACTTAAAAGGCATTGGATCAAAAAAAGGTTTTCATGATCACTGCTTGTTCTCTCTTACTACAAACCGCATTCACAGTTTTTGAGGCTTGGCCCAGCCCCATGAATCATAGAACAGCACATGACAGGATTTGAGTCTCACCGAGCCCCATGCACAACCTCATCGTCTGTCACCTTGGAAGCATCGCTATGCATCAAAGAATCCGTTTGTCAAACCTGGCAGTCTGGTTCACCAACAATGCTGTCGCCACTCCACTTGCCCAGCTGCGTTCCACCTGGACGCTGCCATAGTAACCAAGACACAAGCTATCGCACGTGTCACTTCCTATTCTAGCAGCTCTGTAGGTGTCAACATGACATGTCGTACAGTCCAGCATCTCCTTTCATAATGCTGTACTTCCACTATACTTCTACATGCATGCACATACTCTAACTCAATTGCGCTAAAGCCCAAACAGATACACACTTACACTAGGCTGCCGTGCAAACAAACAGGATGCATTCAGCAGACGCATTCATTCTCTGTGCTGCTCCAGGGCACGATGTCTCCATTTGCACTGAAGTAGCTTAACGCCACATCTGTCTGCATGATATGCTGCTTTTGCTAAATTAAGAAGGAAGTGGGGAGTAGGTGAGAAAATATGAACGTTGCACACATTGTGTAAGTAACAGGAAAACAGCTAGAAGCCGTGTATTTTGCGCTAGTGCATGACAGTGCTTATCAGACAGCATGTCTGCAGTGTGTCCCTGACATGAAGAGCGTGGGGTCACTGGGGAAACATCACATGGAACACCACCAGCATGTAGCAGTTGAAATAAGTGTCAACCACCTCCTGTGTCACTCATCTTCACAAGTTTCACAAAGACTTTCGTCTTTAATCAACTTCCACCAGGTCAGGGTGCATCTGCATATGCATCTATATATGGTAGTGAATGTCCCTAATACACAAATGCAGGGATTTTATCTGCCCTTATCAACATTAGTGTCCGCAGATGCTCCATGAGCTATATGAAAATTTAACTAAAGAAACCTTTCGCTCAGCTGGAACTTACTTGAGATTTAAGCATGCAACTGTGGATGCCTGACCATGCTCAGATGTGTTGTACTAACAAGTTATAAAAGCTTGCAGGGCCATCCTTCCTTCCTCCCTCTAGGTGCTGAATTTCTGTCTTTGGTGGCTGCTGGCACCTTTGCACTTGCTCCTTTCTACTGGTTTTTTATTTTACTTCATAACTGTGGAGTTTTCCAGTCAAGTTTATGTTCTGGCATCTGTGTTCTGTGGTGCTCTGCAGCTGGGTTCTGTTTCATTAGTTCTAGGCTCCAAACCCAATGACTTTACAAAAAGCAAAATGTCTCTTGAGATAGGTACTTCAGGCTGCAAGCTGACATGTTCACACACAGACATACAAGCACTGGACGGCCCTAGCGATTTAGACTCGCCATGCAAACATTCTGAGGGGCTGAGGGGCATGACTTAACAGGGGAATTGCCATTCATATTGTAGAGCTTTTAAAATGATTTTCTTAGACAGATAGCTCTTTCAAGACCAGTCCTGCCTGACAAGTTTATTGCACAGCTGATATCCCCTCACATCTCCCTTCTCTCAAAAAAAAAATTACATTATTACTGAAGCCAAAGATTACATATAGCTCTAGGAACTTGCAAAGTCACAAAGACGGTCATGCAGGCATGCAGTCAAACATGGATAAAGATACGCAAAGCTGTGCATGCATGCACAGGCAAGCAGACACATGTAGACACATGTAGAAGCTGGTGCTCCTTCATGTCCTTCTCCAGCAGTTTGTCTCCCTCCCCCACTTCCTTTCAAAGCTGAACAAGGCCAATCACGTGCAAACGACAGGTGTGATGTGCATATCAGCATGTTCTGGTGGCTGATCCTCAGACGGCACACACCGTAAAACCAAAACAGCAACAAAGGGAAGACTTTATCTTTGCAATCTGCAGAATCTTATCTTCCACATCTTCAAAACAACTCCCACACCACCTTTAGACTTTCCCCTACTGTGCTTCACTAGCTTTCATGCACTGCTTCTATCTGTCTGCCCTGCTGTCTGGGGCTAGACAGGCTGAGCTGAGGTCAGGGTGTGGAAAGGTCATCCCACTTTCATACAACACTGTATAAAAAGGTGAGCAGCTCCCAGGGCCTGTAATGGCTGCTAAGTGAACGCTGTGTTCACAGCCCAACGAGTGACGCCACAGCCCCCCGTATCCAAGCTGCAGAACAGGCAGCGGCGGCCCAGTGTTGCCCTGACGACAGGAAGTCCCCCACGAGCAGGCACTTGTGAAAAACTCTGGAAGCTTGTGACTGATATCAGTGGACAGGGGACTCCTGTGTGTAGGTGGAAATGTGGGGGGGCACAAGTCATTCAGGGTCGGAGGGAGATGGAACAAGGGAAAATTCCGTGCCTGGAGCAAGGGCTTGCCTGACAGAGCACAGCTTTTATCACAGCTGTACATCAAGCAAGACTGTTTTCATGAGCCAAGGCCACTCGGGTGTAGCCTGGAGCTTAAATCAGAAGGTTTCTTTTACCAGATATCCATTCCAAAGACCCAGGCCCAAAGGTCATTCCCAATTTTGTAGCATCACACAGCTCAACAGGAGAACTGCAGCTCTGCATGGCCAGCATGCTTCATGTCCAACAACAATCTATGTTCCGTCAACCTGGCTGCTGTTCCTGGAACATACAGCCAGTGGGCAGCAAGACACACCTAAAAGCATTGACCTCATGGTGAGGGGGATGGGGATAAAAAAATGCATTTGGTCACTGGTCAGCAAATGGGAGCCATCTAACTGCCATACATCACAAACAACTTTCTTCCACACGCACCATTTGATGTGAGAATAGATTTTGTTGTTAAAGGAAGTGAAGAAGGCATTGTGGGGCTGTCCTTTGCTTGACAGGGGTGTAATTCCATCATTGTTGATGGAGTGACTGATAGGACTGCAAAGCTGAAACTGCTTCTCCCACACCTGCTGCCTCCCTGTCTCAAACTTAACTTTCACATTCATTTCATCCACTGGTGTCACATGAAAGAAATACTATACATGTCTGAACAGACTGACAGGTCAAACAAAAAAAATTATGCAACAAAACATTTTTTCTAATGTCTCCACACTGACAGTCTCCTCAGAAAATGTCCATGTGCTTTACCAGTAGGGGCCATATTTTTATTTGTCAATCTTTTCCTTTGAAGGTTATGATCTTGCTTGATGTTGTTAATCTCACCTAAGTGAACTGTCTGGTGTTTCATTCCTAGCAGGGGAACACTTAGGTACTGACTGTTAAAAGGGTGAGCCAATCAGCATCCATTGTTTCCACTAGGATCAGCCCAAATCAAAGAAGATTCTTTCTCATGGTACTGTACATAGTACAACACAGGATACAAGGCAGCATACAAACTGGAAGGAGTGTCCATTTTTTAAAATTTTGTCATGAATTTGTGTGTTGTATTATCTAATACACTGCCTTTTGCCTCTGTAGGCAGTATTTTTAGCTGGTATTGCTTCTGCTGGTCTGGTCTAAACTCAGCAATGTTATGTAGCAATAAAATTAAGTCAGATGAGTATCCGAATCTACTGAATGGCCAGGTTCTCCCACCAGTGGATTTTTTCTTCCCTGATGACTCCCTGATTCCCTGATGATCACTCCATTGTAGCAATGTTGTTTGTAAATGTTTTTCTAGTTAATTCAAGACTTACATTTTATATAGTTACGCTTTACTTGAATGACTTTCGAGACAATTGCTTGACTTAATCATGTGCATTTTGAGGATACGACAGTGCTTACCGATAGATTCTCTGATACTGTTTGACCTTGTTTGTGACATGTACACGTGCGCTATTATTCATTGTAAGTCGCTACAGAGGAAGGCGTCTGCTAAATGAATAATATGTAAAATGTAAATGACGCAGGCGTATTCTAGGCCGACAATACCAAGATTCATCAGGCTAAAACTGTAAAACAGGCATTCAAGCAGCATGAGGATTCCCTTACACACATCAACTGGCCACCACAGAGTCCTGACCTAACCCCCTTGGAAATCTTTAGGATGTGCTGGAGAAGATTTTACAAAGTGGTTCGGCTCTCATCATCATTCCAAGGTATTGGTGAAAAATGAATACAGATATGAATGAAAATGTTGAAATGCTGCCACAAAGAATGTGCTGTAATCAAAGCTAAAGGCACTCCAACTCAACATTAGTGTGTCACTTTTACTTTGGCCAGGCAGCACATGCTGTAATGAATCTTAACACATCATGTTTTAAATAAATCTTCTTAAACATTTCACAGCCATTGCAGGAAAAGTAACTGTTCTTTACATGCTTGGTTTACATTTCTGCTTTGACCTTTGGCTGGTGGTCATCTGTGGGTTGTAATTATGTCGCTCTTTTATACTTGTAATACTGTGGATAGAAGCATACAAACAATTCAGCCAATTATCTAAAAAAAATCACTGGGAAAATAACAACAACTGGCAGGAGGTTGTTTGCTTTATGTTGATCTAATTCCTTTTAATGCTTAGAGTTGTGCTGTACTTAAAGTAGCTGAGTAGTGGAGGGCAGGTCAGCAAAATAGCCCTGGGTGAACCAGAGGCAGAAGTAAGAACTGGAGAGTGGGGGGTTGGGGGGGTGAGAAACACAGCAATGAGTCTATGTGCTTCGGCGTTGTGGATAGTCAAAGGGAAAAAAGGCAGCAGATGGAGGTTTGTGATATCTCACACTAGAGAATTCTTCTGAGACAGCTTTGGACAAATGGGAAGGAGTGCATCACAGCAGCAAGAAAAGTATATCTGTGGGGGGGGAAGCATCTAGCCGCATCTATAACGAAGACGCACACACACAAAGAACACAAACACACCTACTCTTTCTATAATTAGCACAGTGAGCTAACGTCCATCTCGTGGACATGTTATGTCACACTCGTGCCAACCATAAAACCAATAATATTATCATTTTAGAGGCAGACAGCAGATGAACCGTTTTAATGGCAGAGACTGATGTCCCATCAAAAGACAAGCTAAAAGGCAATCACGTAACAGAAGATCTGATACTAACTAATGCGTCACTAAAATATTTAGACTGCAAATGAAACTGACTGTGAAATGAATACTCAGCGTTCACATGGGTCCTTTTCACACTTGCTCGATCTGGAAACAGATAAAAAAAAACTTTGTTCCTACTGATCCAAGACTGCTAGTCTGTCTAATACACCAGCCGATGTGCGATTTTCCAAAAATCACATCCACCGTTTCCTTTTAAGTTTACAGATTTCTGAGGAAGATCTGCTGTTTCAGTCTGTCAAAGGACAGCCACCTGCAATGGTGAACTTTATCAAGGTTCTCCTCACACCCACGTTATTTACTACAAGCCACAGAATTGAATACTGTCACATTTTTGAGGGTCTGTCACATGTTGACGTTCTCCTATATGGCATTTGGTGTGCAGTGTTCTGCCTGTGGTGAAGTTACACTGCATCAAAGGTGGCGGGCCTAACACCCAAAAACCCACCACCCACAGTTTCCGTAATAAATTGCTCCATATGCTGCTTCACAGAGACACTGCAGCCTTTTTGAATAATCTTTATCCATGCTGATAAACATTCTGATTTCTGGGCCATTACAGAAACTGTTCATGGTGTGTAGTCTGTATTTTATGTTCTTATTTTTAATCCCAGAGAGAAATTGCTTATCTGCATTTAACCCATCCCCTGAGGGGAACAGTGGGCTACCAGCCCCATGTGGTGCCCAGGGAGCTAGCACTGATTATCTTGAAAGACACACCCGGCTGTGCTGGGATTTGAACCAAGAGACTTCCGCATCCCAGACCAATGTTCTATCCATTGAGCCACCAGGCCACTCAATATACACACACACATACACAAACAAGACAAATCAATATTCAAGTAGTTAATGTCCTTTCATCTCGTATTTCAGTATCAGTATCTAGACCCTATTCATCACACATAACATGCGTTATGTACAAATGTCCAGTCTTGGCCTTTTATATATGTAATACTATTAACATAAGGTGCAGTGGAAACAAAGAAATATTGCAAGCAATACAATCCTCCCTCATGACTGAATGACTCCATCCCTCCTCCCTGCCTAGTTGAAGGGGTGGGGGCTCACTCAGTGGGAAACTCAGATGAAATTACCAAAATACATTCACCCTCCAGCCACCTCCTCTCTCTAAGGATGAGCTGTGCTAATTGCATATGTGCCTAGAATTTGTTCTGGTGTCCTGTGCAGTCTTCTGTCTCTGGTATTACCAATTCGGAATCACCTATTCTGGGATCAAAGTGCTCCAGGACAAAGACATTATTAAAAGCACATCAGAAGCAATTTATATAAAATTTTCACCAGCCTGCAGACATTTTCCCCGGGGTTAAAAAACACCCTCTACTTCAACTGCATCTGTGGCAGACAGATGTTCATTGTCTGTGTGTGCAAAAGCAACAGATTGTGGTGGACGCATGTTTGAAACCCTCAAGTTTGTTAATGTGTATGTGTTCCACTGGTTTGATGACAAGAGCTCAGAGACCAGAGCCTCAGCTGTGTGTTCTAGTACAACTTCTCACAGCAACCACCTGTCAGTGCTCCTATGTACAAGGGAGAACATATCAGGTGTGCGTGTGTGTGGTTGCACTCGCACTCTGTGGAAAGGTGTTTGCAGGAGGGCTGTTTGACTACTGCAGCTGCACAAACAAAGCAGGCCCTGAGAACAATGCCCAACTTAAGGCAAGGGGCGGGGTGACTATAGGTCCAGCACTCGTAACTCAGCCACCACCTTTGCATGACCAGAACAGGATCCGTAACGGGGATGGTTTATCCGCTTGGAAACAAGCAAGTCTGACAAGACCGCTGTTTTTTTTTTCTTTACTTCTCTTTCTTTCTTTCTTTAAATTCACAAAAGGTGTGAAAAACAGGTCACTAAAACAGAAGCGCTCTCTTAGCTGGAAGGCATGTCAGCACAGCTGGGGCTCAGTCGCAGGAAACAGCGGCCTGACAGGTCTTTCTGGCTCTGCTCATTTAATCGCCGCCTGGCAGGCCAGCAGCCATGCACTGACAGAGACCTGGACAAAGCGGGGTGTGTAAGTACGCCAGTTTCTACGGTCAGGGCGTTGCAATGCCATCATCAGACGTATCTGATTACAAACGCCACGGCGCTCAATTACGGCCACTGAAGCATCACGGAAGCATAACAGGAGCTTACCAGGAGTTTGGGGTTTAGTCGTCGGTTGAAACGGTTAATAATTTGCCAAGACTAAAATGGCAATTCTACACTGTGCTGACACCTTATGTAAATATTTATACATTTTCTGGCAATGCTGTGAAGAAAGTGAGAGAAAGAAATGGTGTATGTGCGTGTTTTTTAAGCTTATGAAAAATGAGTGTACACAAGACAGATGGAGTGTTGTTTGTGTAAAAGAGAGAGAAAGTGAGTTGGGGGGGGACAAAAAAGAGGCTTCACTGATCTTGACAGCCTGAGTCAAAGTTGTGTTGCGACTTGTACTGTGCAAGCTACTACAGAAAGTAGTTTATTTCGCTCCAAATGACACACCCAAGGAAGGTGTTTATCAAGAAAAAGGGTGTAATTTGAGTCAGGTTTGTGTACTTCATTAAAGCATAGTGCAGCACTTATTCTAAAAAATCACTGCAAGGGGATGGAAAAGAGTGAAAAATATCTGAAACTCTGAAACCTCAAGATCAAATATAACAGTTTGCATATTTTTTACTCTCAGGCCTGACACTTCCCAAATCATGACAAATCAAATCAAGTACATGAATAATAAGCTTGTCAGCCATGTCAGCTGATCCTAAAGTCTTCACTAATACACCAGAGTCTGACCTAGATTTTACACAATTCCTTTATATATTTTACCTTCTTACTTACTGTAGACCAGGGTTTGGAAATCACAGTCCTGGAGGACCACGGTGGGTACATGTTTGTTTTAGCCAGTTCATACAATTTCATATCCGCTATCATAATTAATTATCAATTACATCATTGCTTCTCCTCATTCTTCCTGATCATTTGCATATGTTGGTGCTTACGTCTTGTAATTTAATGAGGGGAAAATGAATTACAAAGAAAGTTCAAAGTGACACTTGTGCTTTAAGATCTATAAGAAAAATATAAATTGCACATTATAATATAATTTTAATTGTGATATTATAGAGCAGAAAATATCTGGATAATTCAGCATGCTGTTTTAATTCAAACCAATAATCAATAACTGTATTCAAATTGTAATAATTAACGAACAGCAAAAACAGGTGCCAGTGACAAAAAATAAACTTTATCAGGAGCAGTGACTGAAGTGATTATTAACAAGAAATTGATTAAAAGTTCAAAAATATACCATAACTCTTAATAAATGCTAAGAAGCAACATCAGTAATGTTTTGTCATGCTTTAAAATTATTAAAAATAAATAAAGGTTGTTGAGAATTTCTGGACTGACACAGTCATGTTAAAAAGACAATAATGCTTAAGTGTGATTAAAGTTCAATTAAAACCAGCAACTGGCTAAAACAAAAACCTGCATCCAGTGTGGCCCTCCAGGACTGTGACTGCCCACCCTTGCTACAGACAAAGCTATTCACTGTACTCAATATTATGCGTGCACGATGTGTGAATGTGTGTAAGATGGTCAGACACTTTTTTCTTGCTCCACAGAGAATGCCATATAAATGGCCCAGAGGCTGGTGCAAGGCATGATGGGATAGTCTGCATCTTCATCATGAGAACAACACAAAGACTCCTCAGAATACCATAGTGTACCAAAGCACTATGCTAACACACATGAAACATGCAGGAAAAAGCAAGTTATAACTGCCTTCTCTTTTCTCCTGCCCATCCTGATCGCAATCCTGCCCCCCTTCTTTCCATCTGTCCTATACTGTAAATACAATTCCCTAGTAATAACTGAATTTATTTTCACTTAAGTGGTTTTCACAATATTTGACCCATCAGTTTATGCATCTAGAGCCATTAACAAGCAAGACATCACAGCTGCCCTGCAATAACGACTCTCAGTGTTCACATTCACATGCACTTAAACAAGGAAACAGAGGAACCTCGGATGGAACATCGGCTACCTCAGTCCCGTCTGTGACAGGAGCACAGGAAGTAAAAGCCACCTGATATTCAACCAGGCCTTGATGAAAAGTCAGGGATGTGCTATACGTTCACTCTTAGCTGGATGGATACACAACTGCCTCTTTCTGTGTAACAGTCACAGAAGAATACGAATAGTAGGCTAATATAACATTGCGTAAATGATTTCAAGTTTTCTGTTCAGTTCATGCATATCTCACTAAATGTGCCTTATTCGCAGCTTTGTTTTACGATCGCTATTCGTAATGACAATGCAGAACGGGTGTGACAGGAAGTAGCGGAGTGGACAGAGCACCAACATCTGTCCGTTCAAGCTCGCGCGCTTTGTCCTGCACAGCTGTTTTTTTCCCCCGCCGGAACGCCCAGCAACCAAGAACATTCGGAGTAAGGACATAATGGAGGCTTTGTCTAAATACACCTATGCATGTTTACAACACAAAGCGACGTTCTCGGCCGAAGCATGACCCAGCCTCTTTAACATGCAAATGGGGAGCACAGCAGCACCAGCATTACCAATACCAAGGAGCGAAACATGCGGGGAAGCGCAAATTTAATTCGGGTAACAAAAGCTCAGTCACAATCCACAATACATGCTCCCGTCCCCATGTTAAATACATGCTAATTCAAGTTCCATTCTTTCTGGCAATCCCGATTTCGCTGAAAGGTCAAGATACCAAATCATCTTATGACCAATCTGTCAAAACGTTAACAAAATACGACGCTTTAAGCACTGGAAACTTGCCGGAGTTTGCTCTTCGGACGACTAGCTCATTACCTCGGGGACTGCCTGGATTTTATTACGGTCTGATAAGAGGTAATTAAATAAATCCCTCTTTAGCCAAATCCAAACAAATCACTGATAATTTCTGAGCAAGCCACTGCTCAAGTATCAACGGGACTGGTCATGCTCGAATAACCAATGTAAGCTACAGAGCTCCCTTCAGCCTTTCCGATAAGGTCCTAAGTGTTGATCGAAAAAATCGCTGAACCCATCCAAAAACTACTATCTTTAAATGACTAATTCGATAAGTAATTAAGATAAGAGCATGTATATTATACTGATATCAACGTGTGCTCACTTACCTCACGTGTGACTTCCAAAAGAAGAGGAAAAAATAAGCATTGTGAGTGTAAATTGTGTTCCTTGATAAAAAGCTTCCTTAATAAAGTTGATTTTAAATTCACTCTTGTGTGCTGCCTGTCGGAATCTCCACCAAAAAACCCATAAATTGTGAACAGTATTCAGCGACAATCGCTTTGATTAACAGAAACTTTAAAGGAGGAATAAACCGTATTTCTCATCCAAACGTGGGTGGTTCTGTAGGCTGAACCAGCAACAACTGTATTCAGATCCCACTTCACGGTCTACAGCGAGAGTTTGATGTTTCCAATTATTAGCGAAGACAATACATTGAAATTTTCGAGCGACTTTCTCGTAGCATTCTGTCCAATACGGTCTTTTCCCATTAAGCCACTTAGCTACGCGCACGGCGAGTCGGGGCTGCCTTGTAGTCCGTGCGCCGCCGCGCGTGTCCTCGTCAGCTCGAGTGGCAGTGCCGAATGATTAAGGATGCGCGCTCCATCAGGCTACATGACAGTTATACTGCCAAAAAGAAGAGAGAAAGAAAGCGGAGAAGCACCCCTCGCCCCGCTCGCTTTGTGTCTATGACAATAAAAACGTCTTTGTACTAAAATGTAATTTTTATTTAAGTCATGTACATATTGTTATGTTTTTAACTCCATCGGGTATGAATTAAGTCCAGATGTGGTTTTTTTTTTCCGTTTTTCCTTCCACCTCCTGACTTCCTGCCTCCTTGTACTCCCTAATGAAACTTTCCCGTGTTCCCTCGAGATTAGCGGCTGCGAAGACTCGTTTTTTACATTTATTTTTCCTTCACTGGGAGGAGAGAGCAGCTGCGGGGTGACTTGCGTTTCTGCTGTGCGTTTAGCAGATTTGGTGTGATTTTCTTTCAACCGGCTGAAGATTTTACAGAAATGTATCTGTACATGTACCTATACATGTGCTAAAACACACTGATATATAGTTCTGTGGCGGTATATGTACCCTTGATGGAGAAGCTCGGTTTTTAAATTGCCCCGTGTTATAATCACAATGTTGTACTTTCTAAGAATTTCTACAAATGTAGGCTTGCTTGGTTAATGTCATATTTGCTTGTAGTGAGTAGTGTTTTCCAAGAGGTTTTATTAATTCTAACAAATTTCTTCGGACTCCAAATTAGTTATTTATTTAATTAGCTATTTAGCGATTTTAGCGCTGACATACTTTAACACGATTATTTTCTTAATAACAAATGCTCATCGCTCCATTACTACTTCACATTTAGTAATTAAGTTCTAATTCCAGTTTATTTTTTTCACATGCTAATTTGCATACATGTTTTAAAGTACTGGAACAATTATTTGCATTATTATAGTCATTAATAACTATATTTTTCTGTCCGCCTACGGTTAGTCAGGGTGCAAAAATCAAGGGAGTGGAAACACATGATCGACTATAATCTAGTTAGGAGTTTCACTGCTCCGGTTAATACAGTTTATACGCTTAGATTTTTCTAAACTCTGCTCTTAAGTGCAACTCCAATTTTAAGCAACAAGTTTATATGGCCCAAAAGACGGCACACCTAAAATACATGTGTATGTTCGTCGGGTTAAACCCTTTGTCCTGCCCTGAATAAAACTGCGCCATATTTGACGTGTAACTGAACAACCTCCACCGTGATGGACAGCTACTGGAGGTTCGCTGTACCACGTGTGTTCAGAATGGAAATTTGGCATAATCACGAAAGCGATTGCGACAACATCGCTCTGCCCCCAGAACTGCTCTTTGGCACATGTTAGATTTTTTTCTTTGTGGGTGGGAAAAAAATTAAATACAACACGATAATTCAAGAATTGGACAAACTAGATATGCAGTATTAATAAAATTCTTACCTGTAGGCATTAGTGAGGGACATTTCATCCATCCCCTTGATTTGAGCAGATGTCAAAGGGATGGTTGGTATCTTAAATGTGCACTGTATGATGGCAGGCAATGGGCATTGTGATGGTTTCAGTAAATGCAGTTTGGCTGAATGTAGGCTCTGGGGGATGGGTGTATTGGTGGGTGGTTGGGGCGGGGGGAGGGGGGGTTGTGAGGGATATCAGCCTGTGTTTTTATCACAGCTGGGGGGGGGGTTGGGCTGAGTGCCTTAACCTTACTTCCTGGGGGGGTCACTGGCTAACATTCCTGTGTCTGTGAGAATGCAGCCTCACATCTGGCAGCTGGACACAGGGACTGTGTGTGTGTGTGTGTGTGTGTGTGTGTGTGTATGTGTGTGGTAGTGTGTGCATGCACGCATGCCTGTGATTCTGCAATAGTAACATAAGTGTAATAACCTCCCCACAACATTGACTGGACTCCAGATGAGTCAGTTTCTAAGTGATGTTCCTCAAAACACTGTTCTCACTTCTTAGTGAATGTACATCAAAGTACAGAAAGGTGTCCAGCTTTGACAGCGTCCTCCCTTTCCTATCAATGGTCTTTTTCTTTTGCAAGAGATTGAATCCGCCTGTGTGTGTTGTTCACAAATGAGCCTTTATGTAAGTGTTCTTTGGAAACACTTCATCCATTAAGGTTTTAATAGAACTGATCCATAGCTTCATAAGACCACCCCCTACCCTTGCACCACAGCCCTTTGTTTTTCCTGCAGCTCTCTCTGCAGCTCTGCTAAACTTCTTCATTGCCTCCTCCTTCTCCTAATCTTTGCTTCCCTAACAGCGTACACAATCAACCACCCACATGCTTGCACTGCAACATTGAGGAAATGCAGTGTGCATAGTACACGTACAAAACAAATATTCAACATGTAAGATTTGGGAACATGGCCTACTTTACAGTATACTCTCATACAGCAACCTCTGTGGACAAAGTACACAATGATACCTAGTTTTTAATTGTGAAGTTCTTTTATTCTCTTTCTCTCCCACCCCCTTACTATTTTTCTTGCTTTTCACATTTCTGTTTGCCTGTAACAGAGACTGATATGACTGTAACTTTTCACCTTTAAGTTTTTTGGAAGAGGTCACTGGCAGGTCGCAGTGGCTTGTGACTACATGACCCTCTGAGGAGGCGTTCACGTCAGGGTATGAGGGCACAATGCCAGTTCTGCGCTGAGTAGGAATTACTTATTAAGCAGCTTTGACCCAAGAAGGCATCACAACCAAGGACCAGTCCTATGAGCCAATAGAAAGCAGCAGAGCTGGAGAAATTATCCAGCTGGAACTAGCTGAACTGTGGGATTGGAACAATGAGCAGCACGAGAAGAAACACGTCCCGTTTCTCTTTCTTTTATACCAGGAAAAAAAAATTGAGAACCTGGAGCTTACACTATCAATTAGATTATATGTGCCTACTGAGTTGTGGATTGAAGCAACTGGACACCTTGAAGATTTGGACAATACCTAAATACAAACTCATGTCCCATCCTTGGGTTTTACACTTTTTGTCTTGCACCTAAGCAACAGAGCTCTTCTAACCCTTGGTCTGTTTATTTTATTTAACCTTTGGCCTGTTTATGTCATTTTTTTTCTATGTTTATCTTTGTTTATGCCTTTTTTTCCCTTGGAACTGAGTGATACAAATTCTTCACAGATGCTGACAGCACTTGGGCATGTAAAAAAGAGCTTACAGTGCCTTTACCTGGAAAGTAAGATATGTGCATATTTTGTGGCCAGTTCCTTGAAATGTTAGTCTGAACTCCCAGCCATGGTTTCTGTGTGCTTGTCTTTGTAGTTGCATGTGTGTGCATGTGTATTAATTGCCTGGATTTGTCAGTGCGTGAGTACACTGCATGTATTTCCTGTCCTCCTTCTGGTTGAGGGTAGTGTTTCTGAGGCAACACAGGACTCTGCTCTTACTCAGGACAGCAGCTCCGCCCCCCGGTGCTCCACAATTTATCACAGGGATATAGAGTTACCTTATTATTATTGCAGTTAGGGCTAAGAAGGTCATTCTCATGGTCCAGTGTGTGTGTGTGTGTGTGTGTGTGTGTGTGTGTGTGTGTGTGTGTGCGTTTCTGTGTGTCTGTGTGTCTATGTGAAAGTGTTTAAAACAGCTAGCCAGTGAGTCAGAGAGTCACAATTTCTTTTTAAATTGTGTTGACTGGCATCTTATTGAAATATGCCATAATCTGTGTTTCCCAATATTGCATTCAATGGAATCTCAGCTTCATTACCAAAACTGCAAGTTTTTTTTTCAAGTGGTCAAGAAATGGCTCAAATGAACTGATCAGACTGTGCTGGGCTCCACTTCTCCATTATGAATTGTGCTGAGCTTTCAGTCTGAACTGTAGAGTTACAGACACATTTTCCTGTTTTCACATTTGCATTTATGCTTCTCAGATAATTTTTGTACTGCTGTGCTCTGTGTCTCTGTTTATGATAATGTATGCACGTGCGCATGCGCGTGTGTATTTGATAACAGAACAAACACTGAGTTCAGTGTGATTTTGCTGATATTCCCACTGCCTCCATGGGGTGAGGGCTTTGTTGTTTTGGGGAGCAAGAATGGAGATTTTCCTTCAGGGCTGGGGCATGGGATGCTTTAATTCTGATCGGCATAGTTACCCATGACCTGACTCAGGTTCACCATACTATACTATATTTTTCAAGAACATTCCCATATGACAGCAACTGCTTTGCTAACTACCACAACAGAAAATGTCCCAGCAAGAACCTTTTAACTGTGACTGGCCCCTTGGTAGATTTTGCTAGGTAAGACCAGTTCATAAGTACAGAGGACCCAAAGTAGATTTTTTTTTAACATTACAAGGTAAACATTAATGAGTCCTTAAAAAATCCCATGTGACATTTGCTTACTGTCTCTGCAGTTCGTGTGTAAGAAAATAAATGCTTCCCTTATTCTTTTATGTGCTTATTACAAGTGTTTGTGAGTTTTGATAGTTTGATAGAAAGGTCCTTATGTCATGCAGTTCGTTTGGGTCAGAGCTATCAGTGTGGGAAAAGCTTACTGGCCTACATCAAGATCTGGAACTACAACTGTAATGTGGTGGTTTTGTAAGTTGTGAAACTGAGCAATAGGACACATCCAGTAAGCAGGTAAGACTGCGTGTTGCTTCTGTGGCTTGTCGTGACAGAGCAGGGACTCTCCACATGCCGTTTCCTGAGTAACAGCAGAAAACAGAAGCTACAGTTAACCTCTAACCACCATCCAGTGTCCTACATGCCTTTATGGAGAAGAGAGCACTTGGTTCTCGCTTATCGTATTCACACTTAACATTACACTCTACAAATACTCTACTATGCTTTTACAGAAAAAGTATGCTAACATATATTTATATACCACATAACATCATATACATCATTAATTCAAGAACTCTGTGTTCATGCCTGTGAACAGTACATGTATATGTAACAGCAAGAGTTGGGAGGAAAAGCTGTTGTAGCGCCATCACTGTCAGCCAGAACTCCTGCAGGGGATGGGCAGGCCTGGAGGACACACTTCAACAGCAGTCCTGAGTGAGGACGCGTTGTAGAAATCCAACCCACCCCTACCATCACTTACTGGCACTCCAGTCGGTGGTCTCGGATAAGAACCACTGAGAACCCACTGTGTGACTTAAGCCTGTTAGGATGTTATTTCAGCTCCAACAATAAGCAGGACAATATTGGTCACTCAGAAACATCTTGGCACAGCGAACATCAGAAATGTAGGTTTATGCTGAAGAGCAAGTAAAACTGAATAAGCACTGTTGCTGTTTTAGCTGTCAAATGCTGCAATCTGTCAGTCTCATTTCCTGTCCTTGCACTCTTCTGGTCAAGGGTAACATGTGGTCTGACATTGGTAATATGGGTACAGCACAGTGATCTGTATCATAAACATAGTTTGGCAAGAAATGTTTTCAAATATATTCAGGCACATTATTGAGCAATATTGTTTTTATCTCTTTTGGGACCTCATTCTTTAAAATCATTTTGTTTCATGTTTGTACTTGATATTCTGTCTTATAACTTTTTGTTGAACTTCCTATGTAATGTGACTGGTAACAGAGTTCCTGTTGAATGGCCTCTTGTCTGTCAATCCTTTAACAGGATTAAAAGATGCACATATTCATATGAGAGAAACATAAGATGCAAAAATGTAAAAATAATAAAGGTACAATCTGCTACTTTAATTATCTTTTTAATTACACAATGTATGCTAAATATTCAGTTTTTTTCACTATATTCTCTAGACATCTATGTATGCCTACATGTCTTAATAATCCAGGGCATTGAAGCGCTCTGAACTAAGTCAAATACACTATAGAGAAAAAAATGGGTGCACCACAGTAAATACAGAGAGCCGAGGTACAAAATACTCACTTCTCTTTCTTTTTTTAATAAGTACTTCAAATAAATAACCCCCCCCTTATGGGAGTCGTGATGTACAAAATCCATACACCTAGGTCTGACCAAAACCACAGTCCAGTCAGAACATGTGGAGAAATTATGCTTTCTGCCCAAAGTGTCATTGAATGAAAGTAAAATGATCTGTGGTCAGCCTCTTTGACTCTGTTCCTCTCTTTGTTTGTGTTCACTCCTGGAAAGCTTACTTGTGTGTGGTTATGATGCGAGCTCACCCTGGGTTTAGTCGCCTGTCTGGCTGGAGTGACGCCTCACGGCCCACTTGTGAGGTAAAGAAAAGGGCTAGAGGCACCTCTGTGACTGCTGAGCACAGGTGAGTGCTGAGGGACGTTTGTGTGAAGCTCAGTTAGTCACAGTCTTAGTTCCTCTCTCCTCTCGTGTTCACAGTATCCTCTGCTCTGCTTCTCTCCATTCCCCCATCCCCCAGCTTCCTCTCTGGCCAACATGTTCTCATTGACACCTGTGATTCCTTTTTCTGGAAACTCCTCGTTGACACAGCGAGTGCCCCAAAAAATTCATTTGAAGGTCATACCGTTTGATTCAGACTGGAGCCAGCCTTTAACCGTCATGAACACACACATTGTTGTTTTTTTTTTAATGCAAGCAGTACTACTCAAAAATTTTTAAAAAGCACACTTGCAAATTTTTCTGGAAAATTAATGAAAACAGGCAGCATTATGGGGCAGTGTTGGCTTAGAAAATGCAACTGTGTTCCCAGATGGTAAGCAGTTAATCTAAAAGAGTTAGAGCTGTTCTACTGTTTCCATTCTACATGGCATGTAGATTCATTATAAAACAGAGTGCATTAGAAAAAAAGAAATTGACTTACAGAACTTTCCATGTCTTTAACTACTAAACTGTCACCGAAATGCCAAAAGGTAGACAATAACTGATGCAAAATGTACCCTAAATACACACTGCTGTTCAACAGAGCTGGTAGACTGCCTTGTCTAAAATGAAGACATCTAATCAAAAGCCATAGCATCGACTGATTGACAGGGGCACTATTACCATGGAAACCCAATAGAAAACACCTCATCCATGGTCCTGGTCTCTCCCCCCATCTGGTGGACAGTAATTCCCCATCTATTTCATTCACACCATTATTTTCCTGGGCATTTTCAGGGAGTGGTAGCCGGGTGCGATTAAATGTCATTAATGCAGGATAAATGCAAACACATGATATCACCGCGTCGTGTTTGGGCCTGTTCGTGCCGCTTTGTTATGTACTGCAAGCTGCATGAACAGTTGACATTTAAGTATTTTGTTTACAAAGCCACAGAGAAGGCAAGTCAAGAAGAAGACACGTTGTCTTGCGGACCCTCCAAACCGACCCATCGCCCAGTACGTGAGAAGAGTACTCTCATGCTCTTTTACCGCCTCTGTTTTCTAGCTCATGTTCTCTCTCTGCAAAGGCCACTACGTCAGTGTGCAGTGGTGGAACTCACCATTTCCTCTGAGCTCGGGTGGCCAGACAGACGTGATCTGCTGCCAGAATGTTTGTGCATAGTGAGTAGTTCTTCAGAAGTGTGCACGGCATCGAATAAGTCTACAGTTAAAAGCCATGAGCACAACTGAAAATGTGGGCATTAGGAGAATGTCACATGAAATGGGGGAGGCAGCTTTGCTGCAGCAGCAGTTAGTCCTCCTGCACTCATGCACGCACGCACACACACACACACACACACACACACACACACAAACACACACACAAACGTGCACTTTAACACAGTGGAATTTGTGCACATTGTCGCCATTGCAGAATTGCGCATGTGCACACACACACACACACGTTTAGTTTTGTTGGAGCATTGGAGTTTGCGTGGCAGAAGCTATATTTACATGTATAACACTTTCACATAAACATATTAACACGTGCATATTCTGAAATTGCATAAATGTGCACACACACATGCATACAGACATGGCAGGAGTGAAACAGCTGTGTAAAGGAAAAGTAACCCAAAGGTCAGATCACAAACAGAACTCTACTGTATTAGCTATACAAGATATTTATGCAGAATTATTCCAATGGTGAAGATACATAAACATTGTTCTTAACTTTGGATACAAGTTTTAGCAGCTAAATATAAATGAATCCTCTGGCCGAGACCCTACCCTCAACACACACATACACACAATCAGAGACACACAAATATACCGCTAGACCTAGGTGTACAGGTATTCTATAAGATACTGTCACAATAGCATCAACGCAGATCTTGTGGTAACATTTTAATGATCAGATAATCTGGGTTGTAAAAGCAGGATGGCACAGTCTGCATAGACAACACTATATCCCGTTATTCAAGTAATCCAGGGATGATTTAACAGCCAGAATGAAATACAGCTCCGTCTTGGCCTTTCTGCGAGACTCCACATCTCCTATACCTCCTCCTCCCAAATAGCAGATTCCAGGAAACATCTGAGTGCAGAGGTTTCTGTGTGTGTATGTGTGTATTGTTGGGGGGAGTACATTTGGGTCTCTGTAAATTAGCTAGGGGCAGAACCCGGCCATTCTCAACCAGTTTGGACTGACCAGGTTACGCCTGTCCCTGATGGAGTGAGAGACCTCTATCTGAACCAAAAGCTGCTTTGCCAAGAAGCCGTCTAGAGGTGTTTCAGCAGCATTTAGGCAACTGTGATAAAATTAGATTATCAATCATTCAGCTCCTTCCTTCTTCATACACACACACATTTAGATTTACATCTGTGCAGGGACATCCTGCTAACCAGCTCTTTAATGGAAAGCATGGTTCCTAAAGTCCAGCCCAGGAAGGCCTGAAAACAGATGAACACTGTCAGCATACAAAAAAAGGTTTCTGTGTGCTTATTTCTGAAAATAAAAAGTAGGTGAAAATGTAATTGAAACACATTTGCTTTTTGTGGTTTATGCATGGTGTGTTTGCTTGCAGCCCCACGATTTAAGGTAGTTATATGACCACACACACACACACACACACACACACACACACACACACACACTCCTATACACACAAGATGGTGATGTAGTATGGAAAAAGCAGGACCAACAGTGTGCTCCCAGGAGGAAAGAGTACAGTGCATGAGGAGTGACACAGTGACAGTAAACAGACCGACTCCTATAGGTTCTGGCTGACTGTCTGATGTTTCCCTTCTAGCAGCCTGGCCCCAAATACCCCACCCCCCCTCCTCCAGC
>JABJVR010026073.1:0-36480 GCA_025773905.1 Chitala chitala
GGGATGGGCTCCAGGTTTCCCCGTGACCCTCACCAGGAATAAGTGGTTAAGATAATGGATGGATGGATGGATGGATGGATGGATGGATGTTATTTGATGCTAATATCAGATTGCACTGTTTAAAGTTCCAGTTTTACCTGGTCTGATTAGGTAATTCAGCTCAGTGCAGAATGTGGAAATAAATGCACAGCAGAATCAGCTGATGTAGAGCTACTTCATGAGATAACCTTGATTGATCTCACCTTCCTCAGGTCATACTGTAGCTGCCTCAGAATAAGCTCCAGCTGGTTAACCTTGCCGGTGAGAGTCCCTTCTCTGAACAGAGAACAGTGAAATACAAAGTCAGCAAACCCATTCACACCCCTGTTCACCTTCACTTCAAATATTCTGTCTGGGTTATAATATTAGCTGCACAATGAAGGCCCAGAATGCCTTTGAGAGCATGTATGTGATAGATGGTTGATGTAGGCTGTCCAGGTCATACCCTGGGTCAAGGACAGTGCCCTCTGAAGCGGCCAGCTGCCTGCTCAGCTCTTGGGTAATATCCAGGCCCCTGGGCCTCTCCCTGTCTCCCATAGTGCAGGACGAGGTCTCACGCTGGTCTGCAAGGAAGAGAAATGCCATGTTAACACACAATGGAAGCACAGACCTGGTTCTACCACATTGGCTTCAGCCACCATTCTACCACTGAGGAAGGTAAAAGTCAACAGCCAGCACACTGCTCTCTGTGCCAGAGATATGTAAGTCAACAGCCAGTACACTGGTGCAAAGCTCTGTGCTAGAGATACACAAGTGAACAGCCAGCACCCTGCTGCAAAGCTCTGAGCCAGAGATACGTAAGTCAACAGCCAGCACGCTGGTGCAAAGCTCTGTGCCAGAGATACGTAAATCATCAGCCAGCACGCTGATGCAAAGCTCTGTGCCAGAGATATATAAATCAACAGCCAGCACACTGCTGCAAAGCTCTGTGCCAGAGATACATAAGCCAACAGTCATCAATTTGCTGGAAAGCTCTTTGTTGTTGGTAAGAGGAATGAGGTTGGTGATGTGATGAGGCTTCAGACATGCCATAGCCATGTCCGAGTTTGAAGCGGCTACCCAGACAACAGCAGGAACAGAGCCAGAGCAGCCACAGCATAAGTGTGTATGACCCGACAAGAGCAGTACTGACATATGGGCAATGATCACTAGTACAGCACTGACAGGTGTGATGGGACAGAGGTCTGATGATGTGTAAGCCCTATCATGTCGTCACTCCTGTCCTGAGGAACTCCAGATCTTGGCAGCATGTGCTAAGCCACAGCATCACAAGCCCCCTCATCACAACTCCCAGGACCAGAAATACATTTTCAGACACAGCACATAACCCCCCCCCCCCCCCACAGAAACCTCAGTCACCTCCAAAATCGCCATGACAGAACACAGTGCCAGGCTGCACGTCCAGCTCCAGACCTGGGGTAACAAAAAGCACAGAATCACCTGCTGGAGTGCTTCATATTCACAGCAAAACTGCACCACAGCAGACAGGCAGCCCCCCCCCAACCCCCCCACTCCATGCTTTTCGACGTGAAACACAAGAACTGCGTTTAGTCTGTTTAGTGTACACATTGTCGATGACAATAGAGATTTCATTTCCTCAAATGTATGTCTCTCAGAAGGCGTAGCAATAAAAAAGCTCATTAAACCAGCTCTTCGTGTTATTGCAGTGCATTGTGTTATCATGCTAATTGAGAAGTTCACTCTGTAATTAGTTTACTTTAAAGCACTGCCAGGGCATTTTCTCCATTAACACATGCAGTCAGTTCTGTTGATAGCACAGCTTTAAATAGAAAGTGCATCCCCAAGTGTTCCTGTACTTCTCCTGTACCATACAGAAAAGAAAAACTTACAATGAACTTAAAATGTCTTTCCAATATATTTTTGCAGACCTTATTAGTGATCCTACATGTTTAATCTATAGAGAAAACTGATTAGCTTCAACGTTAAGCCAAATCATAATCAAAGATAACATAAAAAGGTATTACAGTATCATAGCATCTGATATGAAAAAACTGTGCTTTTCACAGGTTATCTATCAGGGAGAAGAAGCCAGACAACAGGTGAACAGTCCAGTACAGAGATATTTTAAATACAAGTTTACTTGACATCAACCATTCGTTATCTAACTGCTTATACTCATCAGGATCACAGGTGCCCTGGAGCCTATGCCAAGTTGCTTAGGGCACAAGGCAGGAGACACCCTGGACAGGGCCCTGACCCATCACTGGACACACAGACACAGCAGGCAATTCAAAAGTTCCCAATCTAAAACTAAAAAAGGACCCTAGACAACCCAGAGGCAAATCACATGTGTACAGGGAGAACATGCAAACTCAACACACACTGTAGCAGCATCCAGATTCACACCCCCACACCTAGAGGAGTGAGGCAACAGTGATACAGAGAGAGAGAGAGAGAGAGAGAGAGAGCCAGACCCACACACACCCACAATGCCACCTCTTTGATATTAGCTGCTGACACTAATTTGAAGCGCCTGCATTTAAATTGTCATTGATGAATCCGAAAAAAGGTACAAAAGATGTTAATTTTAGCAGAGAAACCAAAAGTAGGGCATATCCAGGCCAGTGTGCTTTACTGAAAAAAAAAAAAAAAAAAGCTTTTTAATCTCCCAGTGAGTTCCATTTGCTTTTATGTACAAATAAAAAGTGGCGTACACTATAAATTAGTCTCAGGTTTAAATGAGGTATCTAACGTCGATGAGTTAAACAGTAAGAAACTGAACTGCGTTGCTCAGATATACTACATTGACACCATCTTCAAAACGGCAACCATACGATTTTTCACAAATGCATTTATTTATGGGAACCATTTACCAAGCTGAAAATGCAAGGAATTGCATTCCGTAACAAACACTTAATTGGTTTATGTTTCTTAATTGGTTTACTGACAGACCAATTTGCTGCTGAAAGATGTACTAAAACAACAGCGCTGCTTTTATCACATCCAGATTAAACTTCAAAAGAAATGGAAAGGTGTAATATTAGGAAAATTTTACAAGTAAAAAATGTGTACATTGCACGTTATTCCCTCAAGTTAGACTAATTTAAATTATTCTGCTATTTTATGCTACTCTTTTCCATTACTATTCCATTGTTATATGGACATGGAACATTTTCTTATCTATCAGCACTTCTGAGCTGTTTCTTCCTGAAACATCAACAACCTAAGTGAGTGAGATCTCTGACTATCTGATCATCACATGCCATGCAGGATCTGGCACAGATGTGGCATCTGCACCCATGTGTGCCACCACCCACCCTCGCCTCCTGTCCCTCTGCTTCTCTTTGTGAAGTTCAAATATCTAGGGCGTTTGTCCTTCACTTTTGTCCTACAGAAGATACCTAAGCTTTCTGAAAGCCTGTATAAACCCCAGACCTGGCCCATTGAGTGAAGCACTGAAAGGATAAGCACTTAATGCTTACATACATGTTTCCCTCAGATATGAGGGATCTGCATAATTTGGAAAAACAAAACAAAATCCTTTATTGTTTCCCATGAAAACCAAAAGGCCAAAATTAATCTAGTCCATTACCCAATTCAATGGACAGTCCCCGAAGACAATGGGAATCGTCTGGATTTAAATGAGCAAACTGAGTATAAAATGAGGGAAATTACTCTTGTCCACACTCAAGGTTTAGTCCTACTAATCTTGGGCACTTATCTAAAGGCGGCGGCATCAATGAAGCCATTCCGTGTCTCCAATTGGAGCTCACTCGATCTATCATCTTAGTCCAGACATGTCACTTCAGGGTTATGGTATGAAATCATCCCCGTAGCATTAGGATGAAAATTAGATCTACAAAATGACACCATTATATTTTCATCAGCATTTTCATTGGAGTGACATGGAAAAATCTAAAGATAATAAAAATGGTAATAAAACACAGGCTAGTTCCAAGGCCAAGGAGCCTTGACAGAATCCTGGATTAATCATTGCTAATTTAAATTTACTTGGCAACAGACTCCGCACACATGGATGATTCCATTTAGAGGACTGCCTGCAGTGTGAATTTCAGCTACATGTCACCTTGAGGATCTGAGCATCGATCTGACCTGAATGGTACACGGCATGGCTGTATCCTCACCATCTGTCTTTCTGCTGTGTGTTTGCTGATGCAGTGACAATGTCACCCCTAGGAGTGTGGACACACACATGCACACACACACACACACACACATGCACACACACACACACAAAATCATATGCGTGCATCACAACCCCCAGCCACTTTCAGCTATACCACTGAACTATGCTGAGGTGGCTCTCCAGCAGGATTAGCCACACTTACGATGCTGCCACCATGGCGACAGCCAGGCACCACGCCACAACATGTCCTCCTGCTCAGCC
Source organism: Chitala chitala (assembly GCA_025773905.1). Lineage (NCBI taxonomy): Eukaryota > Metazoa > Chordata > Actinopteri > Osteoglossiformes > Notopteridae > Chitala > Chitala chitala. Next base: position 4,409 of record JABJVR010026073.1, read on the forward strand.
CCTGGGAGGCAGGCCCAAAGTGAACAGCACCAGGTGAAGAACTCCCACGTGCCCTTGCCAGTGAAGCACTTACATTACTTTTATTTTTAAGCATACTGCCACGCTCCTTCACTTACATTTCAAAGACACTATTTAATTCCTTTTCACCATTCCCTCTTACATTTCCACGAGTGTACATTCGAGCAGAAGTTGATTAAGAGTGGCACCAGGACACCGAGGGGTAAAACTAAGGAGATGAGACTGCATAAATTACCTCAAACATAAGCATGAAGCCTAATCCTTATTGAGCTTAATCTACCATGCATGACAGGAAATGATACCTCCGCCCGTGTGGTCTTAAAGAGAACATTCCCAGTTCATCACCGGGCATTTCATGTGCTGTTGTTTTCATTGATTTTTGCTAGTGTGATAACTGTCAAGCCGGTTTTTCTTATTAGAGGTGCTGAGCTGTGCATCTGCAAATGACTGACATGTTCCAACTGGTTCTGCCGAGCTGTAATTGGCCGGAAGCCTCGGTGTTCATGCGAAGGGTGTTTCTCCTGAGCATTAGGCAATTACACTAATAATGGAGACTGCAGCCCACACTGACACACTACCTCACCCTTCACAGCAGATCTACCTCTGGTCTCTAATCACTAGGCACTGCCATTTACTTGGGTACAAGTGGAGGGCTGGGACGAAGCAGCGGATGGCTCCAGCGTGTAGCCCTAATGAAAGCCTATCCTGTTGACAAAAACACTTTGCGGGCAAGGATTTACAGGAGGCAGAGCAGGGATGCACCTGACTACCACTTAACACAGCAGCGTTGTCAAACTGCAACAGCGACATCTCAAATTACCTTCCAGAAAGAGCGCAAAGGACAGCTCTGTAACAAAAAGGAAAAAAAAAATCAGGTAAAGAAGCACAATGATGAAATCTCTGACAAATCATGGCATAGACTTCACAGGCTATGTACAATACACCCTGTGTCAAATTTTAATTATTTTTTGTTTCTTGCCAAACGCTAAGGTGACATAATGTTGAAATGCCATGATTCCTTGGATTTATGATTGCCCAAGGCCAAAATCTCATCTGTGCTCACACCATTCTAAGATAGTAAACCACATCTGCATATTGTTGACTTTGGAGTAAAAGAATTAAGACCTAGCAACATTGGTGGAGTTTAACATAAAGTGCAAACAAACTGTTGTGACGTGAAAGGAAAACCTCTCAATTGTATAACTTAACCATTCGTGATTCTTTACTGGAATGTCCTATGCTTAATTAGTAACAAGCAAAATGTTGTCTCAAGGGAGTTGTTGAAAACAGAAGAGGTCACAACACTGGTTATTTTTTTTAGCGGTTAATATGTCTGTGGGCTGCGCACCCCTCCGCGTGTTCACCGGTGCAGCACGCCAGTGCAAGCCAGCCTGTCAAATCAGACAGCAAGAAATGAGGCTGCTTGGGTTCCACTAAGGAGACACCATGCTTATCCAGACCCTTCTTTTCTGCTCTCTGCAACACTCTCTGTTTTTCCATCAGGTTTTGTCGCAGGCGATACTGTTTTCAGGTGTATGGTCCTAGGCTAATTCTCTACGTCTGTCAGGAGTCTCTCTGGTTCCCAGAGGAAGACCTTGTCTCTACTATTTTGAGAGAAAGTCTCAGCAGCTTCATACTTTCCTAACTCCGCGCTAACATACTGTGCTGTTCCTTACCGCCCTTCCTTATCCACAGTGTACAACAGTTTTTTGATGCGATTTTGTTTGTAATGCCACGTGGGTCCCTGTGCGATACGCAGGTAGCCGCTGTGCTTCAACATTGTAATTACTCATTTATAAGCAGCTCTGGCTGAGAGACAATGCTGTTACCACGAAATAACAGGAGATCATGAAAATCCAAACAGGGCTTGTAGAAAGGTTGCAGTCTGACTAATTACACGGTAACCACCACATATACAATGAAAAGCTTTTATCCCACTCAGGGGCCAGTGGCAGGACACCAAGATCAGCACTTCTGAATGAAATGTTTGGATGGAACAGAAAAGCTTTAATTGCCTAAAACTTGCAGGCAAGTGCTTAATTACATAAAGCGCTGAATAGAGCCACTTCCCTGAGTGGCTTCTTGCTGGGTTGCAGTGTGAAAATGGCTTCGCGTTTTCTATGGAAATATGTCTTTCTTTTCTAATTAACACTAGAAGAAGGGCTAACCAACTAAATATAAGCTAGCAATTACTGTTATTAATAATAACAGAAATAAGCACCAAAAAGTGCAAAATCTTAGGGAGGAGTGGAACCGCAGTAGATCAGAGAAGACTCAGGTCTTAAATTCTAAAATTTGGCCCATTGCATACGGTACCTTCAAAGGCCCGGGCAGCATCTACCAGGTGGGACCAGTCCAGGCCGGAGATAGGGTCCGGCAGTGGCATCAGGCCTGGGTCAGTAAACTTGGACTTGTCTGCCAAGGAGCCATCCGAGGACCAGGATTCATCTGTGACACAGAAGTGCTTCAGATCATCGAGTGTCAGGATGGGGGTTAGGGAGCAACACACCCCTCAGTGTGCAAGAACCCTCTTAATGAGCAAACGCAAGACTCAAAACATTTCATTCAACATTCATTTAACATTTCAGTTATACAAACACAACGATGCACAAATGTCTACGTGTAGACTAACGAACACAACAATGTGTAATGAAAGGTTTTATATAACACCAAAAAAGGCAAAATAAATAGATTTACACTCACATTGACCTCTTTGAATTCAGTAAATCGTTAAAATTGAACTATTTGAAAAGACGGGTCAGGCTTTATTTTACCAGAAGGAAATTACAAACGATACAGCAGCGGATAAAAACAAAAAAAAAACTATATAAAATAATAAGCACCGAACGCAAATACACACAAAATAAAAAGGGTAAAATGTGCATACAAATGTGCAAAAATGTAAATTGCAAAATGAAAATGTGGTTCAGGTCACAGCTACTTGTGACCATAGGGAGACTCATTATTACTTGCTATTATTTTAACCTCTGTAATGTTATTCAGTGTTGTGATGCTTGAATTTCCCCAGGACATTACTTTACATTTATATGCGCTTAAATACATGGCTTACTTATCTACATATAAAAACGTATTGTGACATGTACGCTTTGTGTCTTGTCTAGTTTCTATGATGTTCCTATTGTGACCAGATTCTTCAGTATCTATGTCAATCACTGATCTTGTTCTCACCTTCTTTTGTCTTAGTGATTGAACCTGTGCTTGGTATCTTCTTGGGGTTCTATGTAAAGTTTTCTATGGCTCATGTGTGGTGTGAGGTACTGTAGGATAGAGCAGTGTGAATACTGTAATCTTAATCTTTGCAGTTTGTTTGTGAAGTTAATCTTTTGTTTTGTGTGTTCTTTGGCCCCTGTTTGCCTGGTGTTTACTCACTCAGTCTCCCTACCTTTTCTTGCCCTAATGGTGCTGCTCCGGTGTTAGTTTTGCCTTAGTTCTTGTGTCCTGCATTTGTGGTTATTGCCTGTTTTGGATAGACCCCCTGGCTTCTCTACCTCTGGATTTTTACCCTGGAATTTGTACTTTATATATATATAACACAAAACATAAACACACACAGGTGCACACACACACACACACACACACACACATGCACATACACACAAACTGTCTCAATTTTTCAATGACGAAAAAAATCTCATACTGTCAATTTCAAATTTCAAGCTCCAGAACAGTCTTTAACACACACTTTTAGATGCTGGCTTCTATTTCAACCCAATTCAGCGCCGCTACGCTAAACACAAAAGTGAAAATTAAGCCGTGTTAAACCATACACCATGTAAGCGGCATCTGGCAGACAGATAATTACCTCATGGCCTGGACCATCCACACGGGGATTCTTAAAGCCACCATGTAATCACACAGCTGGACTAGAGCTCATTTCACTCCTGACCTAAGGCGGATTGTGAACCCCATCCACTAAAGGTGAAGGATATGAATATCGGGTGATTCGTTCCCAGCCTTTGTATAAAGCTGGGCCTCCCTCCATCTAATTGCTGTGAGGCTAATGCAGGCTGCTGTACAGGTTATAGAGGTGACGGGCTTGCTTGGAAAGGGATTCACTCAGAAGGTGACAGCTGCAGAACAGCTTAAGGGTTAAACTCTGTGGACGTGGGTTATGACATCACCGCGCAGCGTCAGCACATCTCTGTGGAAATCTCTCTGAGCGGCGACAAATGAGTTGTCCGGGGGAATGTCCCCGTATTTCAATCAAACGTACCTCATCCCCTCTGCCAGGCAGGGGGAGGCAATAAATAAGCAATCATCCCCGACACAAAGGCTTGAAAGTAGGATGGGGAAAGGCGGGCATCTTGCAAGGCACTTAGCCTTCTTGCTGTTTGCTGCTCTTTATACAGCCCATCCAACACATGGATCAAAAACACATTTCCTGCCCAGAATGTCCCAGAACGCACCCAGCATCCCAGAATGCTGTGCAAATCATCATGGATGATGGCTTGGTACAAACAGCTGCATTCTTCAATAATTCCTTTTCCCATGTTAGCATAAGTGAATAAGCTGACAGATTGGCAGGGACATAGTGTCCAGTGGGAATTGGTGCCCAAAGTGTGTCTGTATGTAGCAGGCTCTTTGTGAAGGCCATTGTCTATTAACATGGGCTGATCTAGGGGCGGGGCCACAGGGGCAGTGGCCCCAGGTGAAATCCGATTGGCCCAATTAGTGCCCCCTCCTGTCAGTCACTAATGGCTTCAAAAAAGAATTATGTATTAATGCAAGGGCATATAGTTGTCTCTCTATATTTAATATGGCCTTGTTTTGGTGCCTTATTCTAAACAATCTTAGAACTGGTGTATTTCCTAGTGTTTCCCATATGCAAAATGTGACACACACCACCTCTGTGATGCATATTTTGCATTTCACCTCTAGTACAGTAGAGGGACATATTATACAACAGTGACAAGCAACTCAGAGACTGCCAAAAAAAGCCAGTGACAAGCTACATCTAACAGCCTATTATGTTATGAGATCTCTGAACACTGTTCATCTGTGCCAGTTGGTATTCTGTTTAAGCACTTTCCCTTACACAGCTCTGCACTCGAATCAGATTCCCATATTTGAACATGTAGCAGACATTCTCTGTATACTGGTATCCTCTGCACACTGTCAGTGTCTCTACAGTAGAAGTGGTAGCGGTTGGCAACAGTATGTTAATTTGATTTGTTCTGAAGTGACAGTTCAGTACTTTTTTACAGTTGAAAATCACAGTGTTAGAAGTATGCAATACTTAGGTATACATAAAACATCCAAAATGTTATACACATTATGTTCATATATTGACAAACATTTATAATTGAATTGACCTAAGTACAATACTAGATGCTTACTTCTTAGGTTAGAGTGGTGGCCAAGGGTGGGACGGGGTGGTGGCAAAGTGCTGCGATAGGGTGGCGTACTGCTGAAAAGGATGTCATTGGGTAGAGCCTGGTCCAGGGCAGAGCTACGGAAGGTGGCACCGGACGGGGCTCTCCGGTGGCTGCAAACACTCTCATCCGACAGTGTGCGATACAGGGAGCGGCGCGGGGAAAGGGCACCTGCCGTCGACAGCTGTAGGACAGAAGTAAAAATGGGACAGGTGAGTGTTAGTTCAGTGTCAGGTGTCATTCAGAAGTTGTAGGGCACTCAGTGAACACAGAATCCTATCTTTTATGCCTGGAAAGAACTGAAGGTCTAGCTCTTGTTTTAATTTGAGACTGGAGACACTTAGTCTCCCAGATGGTTCTGCTTGCTAGCAGACAACATGGATCTTGTTAATAAGTCAGACTCCTGGGTTGGGCCACACGAAAAGCAGGTTAGTGATTCAGTAGAAACAACCCAACATGAGGTAGATAAGGTCAAGCATGTCAGACAGAAAGCTGGTGACCCACATTGCCCTAGACTTGCCCTAATACAGTAAAGTCTGTCTATCTGTAGTGCTCATCCTAGTTACCAAACTCCCCACATCTCTGCAGTGTGCCTGGGGTGGCACCATCTGAGCTGAATGCTGAATCAGTGCAGTAGATCCAACTGTGACATCATGGATACATCTAGGGCTCAGGAGGATTAGTCTCCCTACAGAGATCAATGCGAAGTCCCGGCTCACAGAAGGCCATAACCTAAAGCTTAATACTCTAAACTTATAATCATATAGGCATTTTATTAACTGTATAATGTTCCCACACATTGACTGAAGAGCCAATTGAGTACTTTTTTCTCCTTACGAAACTATTTTTGGTTCCTCTACTCTATTGTCTTCTTGCTTTTTCCTTCTGTATTGGACTTAACTCCCAATCCATATAACTGTAAGATAATGTTCTGTCCACAAAACCCATTAAGGTCGTTCTGCTGTGGATGGGCACAAAAATAAACTGAATTGAACTGCATTAGGGCTCAGCGTTGCCGTATTGCCAAGGATCGGCTCACACCAGAAACCGAGGGTCACATGACTGACATCCTCTTATGATATCAAAATAATTACATCAAACATATGATGGAGACCTGAGTTGAAATGGAAAATCTGAGTGTTGTACACACTTCAGTCCTCTAAGATTGTGGCTGCCCATCCTGCTCTCAAGTGATTAGATGTACATGACTCAAATTTTCCTTTCCTCTTTGTAAAAACCAGTGAAGACGTTCTGCATAAAATATGTCACAATGATCTTCATGGCGCATGAATCAGCATGCTTCTGGCCCGTGAAGGAGGCTTCATGAAGCTGATCAAACACAAAGGAACCGACAGGAGCACCTGACAAACTCCCTCTCCTCCCTTTGTGTTTTCTGGCAACCTTCAGTTGGTTATTTAACCCTTTGAGGCAATGCTCAACCATTTCATGGCAGCATTTTACATTGAACACACTGCATTCTAAGTGTTTAAAACAAATATTGATTTTGGGTTTTAATGCCTATGGAACTCCGAAATGCAGTAGTAATTGTTTAATGTTGTTTTCCAGGGCATGCCCTTTAACAGGTTGAAGAGGTTATTTTGGAGTATGGAGAAACACAGTCAGACAGAGAGTGTTACATGTCAGGTCAAGTCTTGCTTAAAGGACTGGAGACAGCTGGTCAGACTGGACCTCCATCTTTGACCGTGACCGTTCTGTGCTGAGAGATCACAGTGATGTGGGCCATGAAAACGAAAGCATTCAGGTCAACGTGTGGGCAGCAGCTCACTCCGTACAGATGTCAAGGATGACGCTGTCATAAGAGAGGACCATTATCTCTCATCCTCTAACTCACCAGTGACGCCAATTAGGTAATTAACCCTTTAAGAACAAAAGATCAAGCTTTACAAAAGCAAAAACAAAGACTGCTAGGTATTGCAAGCAATCGTGAATGTTTTTAACATGAAAAAGCTGTAAGAAACCAGCCTGATGTTGTAGCAGAGCACTGCTTCGAGTGTCAGAAGGAACCACAGAAAACAAATTATGAGTGCAAGTTTTACCTATTCTGAAGCTACCCAGGTAATGTCATCTGCCCACATCATATTTCTGAATTGCTTCCTATAATCTGTATAGCACAATAGAGGCACATTAAAGAGCAGTCTTCACCAGAGATACAAAGAATTCATTTTTTAAACATGGTAGCTCTGATCTAAACAAAAGTCAGGGTACCTCAGGCAGGATGCAAAAAAAGCAGCACAAAACATGTTAGTACATACTTGTATAATGTCACTGGTAACAAGAAGATTGAAATAGAGCTAAGGAGGAGAAATAGGAGAAAAGAGAAGAAGAAAAGGAGAAAGGAGCCTTGAACAAATACAGCTCATTCTCATTCTAGACTACGTTTGGATTGTGTGGACAGATAAAGTACACTATACTGTATGTTAATTTTACAAGGTGTCAAAAATTAATTAATTTTGCATTTATGTGATATTAGCACCGACAGCACAAAGGTCTGGCCCCAACGCTCACCGTGTTCACATATCAGTGGGGGGAAACAGCTATACCGTATGGTGAGGTGGGACAGAAATAGCGCAAGAATGAAATGAGCAACAAAGGAAATGTAGCTGTGGTATTTGGCAGGATGCTTTTTCGAAAAGCTGTATGGTAGTGATATTGGCTACAGGGTGATCCAGTATTGTGTTGACTTGTGAGGAATGGTAAAAACGTTTTTCAAGATAAAATAGTAAAACGGTGCTGCAATGCATTTGATTAAATTACAGCAAAATAAGCTTACTGTTATTATTTGAATTTGAAGAGACCTTCAGGCATGTCCCAAACAATGTCTATGGCAGATATTATACAAATAAGCCTGTATTTATGTGATAAATTTGGGATAAGTTTGGGGTAACTTTAGCACCGATCCTTATCTATGTTGTGTTTCTTTTATTAAGATTTCTGAAGCTTTAACAAGATTTATTATAATACATATTGAGCATATCTATTTTAATAACAAACTGTCTAAGAGTGTGAAGCTCCAAAAAACAACACATATTGGTTTATTGCAGAGTGACAAAAAAAGTTTCAAAATTTTAACTTTTGATGGCGAGTTCTGTCACGGGTGTCTGTTGTCAAAAAATATGGCACCTCAAGTCGACCACTTACTGGTGACATGTGAACAGTGCAATGTATGACAGTAGGACAAAAACAGGCTGTTTTTCTTGTAGCAAGCAGCCCAAGTGTTTCTGAAGGTCCATATTAACTCCAATGCTTAAAAAAAAAATGCATGACAATGATTGGAAGGAGACATGGGAAGATGAGATCTCTAGCTGGGAGATGGACAGGTCTCATGAGCTCTCATGTTGTGTAAGTATCCCCTACAGGACACAAATACAAATGCTATAACACAACTAAAACAACGCATCAGATGATTCATCTGTAACCTCCTACTGGACAGATGGTAACAACTTTGGAAAAACAAAACCAATAAACTCCCAGGAAGAGTCCACTGTCTTCAGCTCCTTAGCCATCTTACTGGACACCAACTCTGAGCAAAATTAAGAACTGCTCAATCAAACTGTCCCTCCCTTCCTTCCTTCCTTGTTTGTTTACTTGTTTGTTTACTAGTTTGCTTGCTTGCTTTGCAGTGAACCGGGCTGGTCTGTTTTCCACATCATGTCCTGTGTGTTCAGCTGCTCACTCTTCACGACAGTAGCCCTGCGTGGTACAGCTCCAGTTCTCGGACTTGGCTCACCTTCCTGTGCATCTCCTCATCAGAGATACTGTCAGGCAGCACCAGCTTTAGGAACTCCTCCTTAGACAGGGTGGCAGGGAGCTTCACCTCCCGCCCTGATGACTGCACCTGGCAAGGGGGGGCTGTGTGCAGTTGTCTGTGAATATACATGAGAGAACAGTGGAAAAAGGTCTACTGCAGGTCTACTTTAAAGCAAGGTTAACACAATGCTGTATAATTCCAGCTGAAATTTAAAAGGTTAAAGTATAAAAAAAGGTTTGTCATCAGAGAGTGTTTCTCCAGTGATGGTAAAAGGTATGAATTTGTGGTTAAAATGTGAGTCAGATTCACATCTATAGACCACACCAATGTAAACAAGTGAAATCATAATCTAGAGATGGGATTGAGTGGAGGGGTTCATGAATCCAGAGTGCTGCAGAGTAGCATGCTGGCCTATAGGGGCCATCTTGAGTCGTTCTGACTAAGTAAATGCAATAATGCTGATGTGCTACTGTGGGACATGGTCTGGGCAGGGAACCAGAAGGCGAAGATCAATAAAGAGACCTAATAAACGGCTCCTCTGTGGAGAGGTTCAGAAACAGGGCAATGGAGTACTTCAGGGCACAGTACTGGCAAAACCACACAATAATTGGACGTTAAAGTTAGGCAGCACATCACCTTTTCCAGGTATGCTGGCTGGTACATTTGCTGACTTGAGCATCATGTATGTAAAGATTTTTTCGTGAAGGTACTTTCTGAAAATTTTATTCAAACCTTTATGTTGGAAATTTCTGCTTCAAGTGTGGATTTGCGTGTTAGAATTACGTATACTGTCTGTATATTTAAACTATTTTACTTGAAGCAGGAGGAATATAAGAACACCAACAATAATAATTACTTTTTTGCTAAAAGCTTTTATTATGTTTCTGATTATATAGGTTGCTACTAGTTTCATCCCAGGCTGTATCCATGCATAAAATCAAGGCAATAAGAGCACTCACCCACACTCGGTCAATCGCTCACCCTCCTCTGGTGGAGGGCTGTCCTCTGCTTTCTTCCAACCAATCAGGTACTTGCTGGGTGGAGCCTGGCGGGCATAGGCACGTGCTTCCATGCTGCTCTGGTTGACAATGTAGACCTTTGAGGAGTCCAGGGTGGCGCTGATCTTGGAACTGCGGGTGGATGGGCTGCCTGAGTGGTGGGAGCCACTGACGAATAGGAAGTAAGAAAGATGGAAATGATTATCTGTCTGCCATCCCAAACAGTCAGGACAAATGACCTGGAAGGAAAAAAAAGCTCTTGACTTTGTTAACACTTGAACATAATGGACCTCTAAATGGAACATCATCTGGTCGGATGTTACAGAAGACCTTCTCGCCGTTAAGTTTTTCAAGCATGCAACACAATTTAAATCATGCAGGTGATGGCAGCCTCAAGTAGGCCAAGACCGATTTTTAGCAATGAACTGGAGCAGTAAAATATTAGACCAGCTACAGAGGAGTTTCAGTTATTTTGTTACTGTACTGTATGACACTTTTAACTGCCTGACAGCTGAGGCTCATTTTGAAGAGTTGCAGTGTGCTGGCAGTGTGGGAGAACTCTCACAGCACACCTGTTACTGTGCTCAAGAGGCCCTTTCACCTGCTGAGAACAGGATCTTTGCCTTCCTTCCGTAGCCACCTCAGTGGCCCTGGGAATGGATTGGCTCTTCGTACCCAGCAAAGCGTGTGATAAGTGGAAGAAGTGTTGCATTCAACACTATATCAAATAAAAGTAAGGCCAAAGTTAGCGTCTAGGTAAGATTCCCAAATGCACCCGTTTAAGCAAGCGAGAGACCTGGAGTGTGACCTTCAGGCAGGGGAACTGTGAAAAGTCTTCAAAAACCAAACAGTGGTACCCTAAAGGGCGGGGGAGGTGATAAACAATGAATAGGCCATGTCGGCTGCCACATCCATACAAAAGCGCAAACTTGATTCTGTTAATAGCGTGAAAGGGCCATCTTCAGTCCCCACACCAACAGACATTCCAGCTGTTTCATAACATGTCACGTACTATACACAACTAGTCAAATATGCTTATGTGCATCTGAATCTACATCTCCTTCATTGTACTCAAATTCTTTTATGATTCTTTTTATATCCTTGGTTTTAACAATGTTTTCAACATGACTTGTGTTTTTATTTGGTCTATTCTCTGTATTCTCTCATGTTTAGAGTAAGAGCCCATAGTACTGCGATCGTAATGGCTGTTAAGGTAAAGCAGCTGGGCACCCTCTGGACCAAAAGCCCATAGTACTGCGATCGTAATGACTGTTAAGGTAAAGCAGCTGGGCACCGTCTGGACCAAAAGCCCATAGTACTGTGATCGTAATGACTGTTAAGGTAAAGCAGCTGAGCACCCTCTGGACCAAAAGCCTATAGTACTGCGATCGTAATGACTGTTAAGGTAAAGCAGCTGGGCACCCTCTGGACCAAAAGCCTATAGTACTGCGATCGTAATGGCTGTTAAGGTAAAGCAGCTGGGCACCCTCTGGACCAAAAACCTCCTAGCTTAGCATGTTGTGCTAACTGCAGATTAACTATTACACAATAAACCATGTCGCTTTGAGTGTGGCCATGGCTTCACCATGACCCTGCACACCTGGAGTGTGAGGAGATTTCGCTCAGGTCCCCAATGCTGCCCCCGGCAATACGGCTGCTTGCAATGGCGGGGACGTATCCCTGGGCCAGGTATAGTGCCGCCCGCTCCTCCTCTTCGTCCTCCTCCTCCTCCTCCTCCTCCTCTTCCTCCGGCGGCCCGGCGGCCCACTGCAGAGCCTGCTCACTCCGGCCTGTGAGCAGCAGCCTGGCTGCGGCCACGCCCGAGAGCGCCGACGGGGGCATGCAGGGTGCCGTGTCTATGCCGCTGTCGGTGGACGCGCCCTTGATGTAGGTGAGGCCTAGCATCTCGGTGTCCGTCAGGTCACCGGAGCCAAAGTGTCTGTCATCGCTGTTGGTGGAGGCATTGCTGGACAGCGTGTTGCTGCTGCTGTGGCTGGAACAGTGACTGGGGCAGGTCTTATCTCCAGTCTGGGCCAGAAGAACAGCCAAGACACATTAACAACCAGCCCGGCATGTTACACTTACAGTGTGTGCAACATCCTTTTGTGACAACAAGTGCTCTAAAATTTACATAAAAAAAACTTTATTAAACTAGTATGTATTGATCTGTGGTCATAAATTCTATCACTAAAACATGTAATTAGTCTTAAAAGCCTTTTAAGGAGCAACAGGAAAACATACTGGTCACCAGTAATAATGCAGTTAACTGTTTACACGAGGTGTTCCACTTAAAATCGGCTCCTATGCATAAAACTGGAAAAGGGGATTAAAACAAAATATTTACTCCAGTGTTATGCATGCAGACTGGTTTTAAGTGGAATTCCCTGTAAAAACGTAAGGGATTATTTTATTTCTTTATCCTAAAAGTAAAATTACAGCAATCTGTAAATACTTCGGACACATGCAATTAGGAGTGGGAGGCAAAAATAAACACTCAACAGGATAAGGGGTAGTTGTTAGAGTTACACAGAGATTTGTTAAGGTCACAACAAAACAAAGGGATGGCAAAATAAATGGAAGGCTAAATCTCATCCATCGTAAGCACATGAAGGATAAAACTCCTCCAATGAGTGGAAGCCTTTTATTAAAAAGATAGAAATGAAAAATGAAAGGGGCAGCTGGGGAAGGAGGTTTTACACAGACACAGCAGGGTGTCAGATAGGGACGAGTGTGACTGCCCACCAATAGGCCCCGCCCCCATACCCAGTTCTAATTATGAGACGGATATATCTGGAACTGGCAGGCGTTTCCCATACTGCCTTGCTATTTTGGAATGTGCAATTAATAACACTCAAAAGAAGAATACTGGGAACATTCCGTAAGTAGGCAATTCCAAATGACTTTATGAAAAGTTAACGAGCTGCTGCTTTTAAACTTTAATGCACTCTAAGGAAGAAGATTAATGCACCAATGGATCATTAATGCATCACTGCAATATTATGCCTTCCATTACAGTTAATACCCACAGTGTTCTTCAAATGAGAAGTTCTTATGAAGAAAAGTTTTTGCATTTCTGAATTAAATTTCTTCTTCTGGTGAAATTATACTGCTTCTAACCTTCCTTGCCAGCTAAAAAACCTTTTCAGGTTAAACCTATGTACAATATCTGACCATAACAAATGGCCCAAGGAATGTTTGTGCTGGGGCAAATGAGGAAAAATTATTCAATTCCATACACCATCCAAAAATTATTTGAAAGCCTGTATCTACTAACATAATTTAGACGAGACACTTCCTTTGTGGCCACCAACTGTTTTCTTTAGGAAATATTGTACCAAAACTCCACAACTCTGAAATCAAAGATATCTTTGTGCACCGCAGCCTGTGATGTAACGACAGAATTACAAGACGTAATGAAAATTCAGACCAATGTATGCACTAAAATCCACTCAGCTGTAACGTGCTGCATGGGCATGGTCACAAATGCACAGAAACGCTGCCACTCACGTTCAAATTTACAATATGGGGTTTTTTTTTAAGTGCATATAGCACACAGCGGCTAAGCGTTTGGAAATGGACCAAATGCTGGTTGCTAGTTGTAGCCTCTTGAGAATTTGAGAGTACTTGTGAAGAACATCATTAGCCTATTTTGCTTCAGTAACAAACACCCATACATACAGAAAAGACACGCTGGCAAAATGCTGTCATTGGGACTTGTTATGAAAATCCAAACCAAATGTAAATATTTACAATTGCCAGGTATCATTAAGTGAATACTGTAAAATAAAAAAATAACAGAACGTATATTAGACTGATTATATTTCTGCATATATCACATCAACCAAATTTCTGCAATTACATTATTTATATTTCTGTTAGCACATTGTTTATATTTCTGCTATCACACAGTGGTGTGTGTCAGTGGTTAAACTCACACGATGCAGTTTGTTGGGGGAGTCCTTCCCTTCCTTGTGTAGCCCCCTTTCTTTCAAAGCATTCAGTATCTTAGTGGTGGGGAGGTGCCACTTGGTTTCTGGGAACACAGAGAAACAAGAAAGCATTAGAGATAGGAACATAAGAGGTTCATGAAAAACTAGCTCTGAGGCTTATTCAAATAACAGTTATGGAAATACATGTATATGAAACTCACCAGCTGACCTGGTCCTTTCGAGAGTCTGCTCTCTCAGGCCATCTCCATCCATAGGAGCACCCAGGCCATCACCTAACCCATCGTGAAGAACAGGAGACTGGCAGCTACAAAGACAATGAAAAGTTCAGAACCTGTTTTATATTTGAGAACAAAGAGCTCAGAACCTGCATCGCATGTGAGAATGGACAGGTAAAAACCCTTCTTTAAAACCTGTAATGCTACTCTTGTGTGTATTTAACAGATCTATGTATTTCATCTTGGCATCCTATAATGGGTTACGTGTTTGCCATTGTGCTAACAATGAATGCACAGGAGTTTCAGTACATGTCTCTTTACACGACAATAAACCCTGAACATGTTTACAAATAAACAGAAAAGTAAAAACTGGTAGATATTGGTCATATAATTTTTATGCACTTGTATTCCTCTATGGATAGTGCTATATAAATGGGGCCAAGGCGGTAAAGTGCTACAAGCTACATTCCACATTTACATTAATACATTAAATAATACAATAATTAAAATATAATGATCACAGTCACACAATGACATACGGTAATATCCAAACATCATGGTGATTTAAATCATACTAACCCTGCACAGTTAAACCAGTGCGTTATTATTAATCAGACACCTCTATGAAACACTAACTGTGACATACTTGGATGAAAGATTCTGGAGTAAGACAAACAAGGTACTTCAGGCATCCCATAAGCAGCTGCAAATGCTTTATTCTCTGTTTCTATTTGTCACTCAGAAACTGAAGTGCCATTATGCCCATCTGCAGATGGGAACTATTTTAATCTCCCCTTCAAGAGTACCTTAGTAACATCCTGTGCAAACAGGATACAGAGCCCAGCTCCCTTTATAGAAGAGCACCTTGACTATAGGCAAAGATTCATTGGAAAGTTATCAAGCTGCACTTAGCCAGATGGTTTCTCTCATCTTCATTAGGTGGCCTCTGGTAAGGCAAAGTTTCAGAAGGTCCTGTGTAGGACAGCAACTTGAGACTGAAGCCAAGATGCAACTTTAGTCTCACAGTAAACCTGCCTGTCTCATTGCCATGGATACTGTAAGCTAATCAAGGACACACTCCAAGACGAGTATTAAATAACTGGGCACGGGACTACTGCTAGTGCCAACAGTCATCATGCTCCGATTATACGGGGGTTCTGCTTGTGACTCATACCCCTCAAATCCGGCCTGCTGGGCCCAGGTACTGCTGCCACAGGGCCCTGGGTCGCTTGATGAAGACTGGTTGCTGGGTGAGCTCCGGTAATGCTGGCTGGGGTCTCCTTTGCCACATAGCGGGACGGGGGGGTTTTCCAGGTCCTGCATTGTCCTAGAAACCAAAACAACATTTAGCAAAACACTTAGGGCAGGGAAGGTGAGGTAAACTGCTTTGCTGTCTTCTTACTAGGTAGCTGACATTATGGGTGGGTGGGGTGACAATTTTCTCTCAGTAAATATCTGTTGGGTCCCTGGTTCACTGCCAAAGTCCTTATCTGACTCAGTACACCTGCCAGTGAGTATGGGTCCAAACACTCTGGCCAGCAGAACGTGGCCCCCTTTCACTGATGATCTCCACAATACTAAGGTCAATGTACATCTTCTGTAGAACAAGAGAATCATTTCCTATCCACATACAACTAGGAATGCTCATACAAACATCTGAATATGATGCACATGGCTGTAATTAGTGACTGGAACTACAAAATATGACAAAAATGACACAGTTGGCACCACTCCTGGGGAGACATAACTAAAGAAAAAAAAACAGCAATACAAGGAGCACGTCCTGAATAGAAAACGGGAGATTACAGTAGTTGTGTAAAGTTTATTGGCCTTAAAATATTCTCAAATCATCATCATCATTATCATCATTATCCATCAGCTTGTATTGATACGGGGTGTGGCACTTTCAGTATATTCTTACATAAACTGTCCTGTAGTGATGATTCACGATACTGTATTAGGCAAAGCTCATTTTTGTCATTGTCAGTGTACAGTATATGAGGAAATTAGCACTTGGTCTCTGTATCTATTGGTCATTGACCCTGATTTTGCTCTGCACAGACAGAAAAAGTTGCACCAGACATTTTATTGGGTGTGAATAATACTTTGATTAGATGTTTGCGATGGCTTTTGGAAGAAGGAATTAACAGTGGGCAGAATAGGCAATTGAAATAAGAATATTGGACTAACCTGACTTTTATTGTTGTGCATAAAGTAAAAAGGGAAAGTTGTTTTGTCTTTATAACCTCAGAAAGGTAACGTCTCTCACAATCAATGAAGGGATAAGCTCTGGGCTCTAAAATAAAACCCAACCCTCGTTGGCAAAGGACCAATCAAATCGATTCTAAAGGTCACATGGTACAAGAGCTCGGTTCAGAAGAGGTAGAGGATAATGAAATGAGGTAGAGGACAATGAAATGAGAGGTGGAAAAATTCCACATGCCCAGCATGTTACCAGCACTTGGGCACAAACATCAGTTTCCAGACTAGCATCTAGGAACGTTCCCAATTAACACGTTGAGCTGCGAATAACTGCAGGAACGGCAATAGAGCTGTGATAAGTTCTGCCTTACCTCCTACTTACAGGAGCACACGCTGAATAAATTCATTTTTATTCCTTCTCTCCTTTTGTTCTGCATAACATATGCACTAATTGTAACACAAGTAAACACCGTTGGAATGCCATGGGACTCTGACTGCATATTCTGACTGCATTCAGTCACGAGTCCAACGTCACTCATTAAAATAATGCACTGTGAACAGTGATCACATTTTATAGCAAATATAATACAGCTATTCACCTTGTAATATTCATCATTTCATGCATTAATGTGTTTTTTTTTTGGATTTTTGTGGGGTGAGGGGTATTACACACAATGAAGCAATTTTACCCTGAGGACTAGTAAAGTGGAGAATGGATTCAATCATTAATGAGCAGTGAAGAAAATCAGTTCAAGACAATCACCACAGGGGCATGGCGAACCCTAACAAACCTCCCCAAGCTGTATTTATTATTATTATTATTATTATTATTATTATTATTATTATTAGGTGTAAAAATCAGTTTCCTTCAGTGCCACGGCAGACAAGTGCACTTCTAAATGACCTGTGCTCTTAGAACCTGAGAATTAATATAGGTTTGTTTCAGAGAAAAAAAAAATCAATGCAAATGTCGTTGCTAGGAGGATTTGGATTTGAGGTGGTCACAGGTACATTATATATTAAAGCAGTTCCATCCATACCCTTCCCTTTACAGCAAAAGAAGAATGAATAAATGAATGCCAGCATTATAAAGGTCAAACAAGGTCATACTTCCTCAACTCCACCCAGTACCCTCTGACTTCTGACCTCTGAACCTGTATCATGGCCACCTACTACATAAGTCTGCTGTAAAGAGCAGTACAGCTGGGGTTAGAATGGGGGTGTGGTCTCCCAGTGGTGTGGCACAGTGGGACACCTATATCAAGTAGGATATTGGAAAAACGCTCAGTAATTCTGTCTGCTAACAAGGTCATGGCTCTGTTGGCTTGTGGCAGAAAGTGGCACCTTATCTGCAGCTGCTGAGAACGGCCTTCTAAACGTGACAGTGAATCGCACCTGCAATCACACGTCTGTCAGTAATCCAAAAGGCTTACGCTGATCCAACGTTCATTATTCGTGAACCTCGAAAAACACCTCGTTCGTTTCGGGCTTGATGGAGAGCCAGCTCTCTGTGCAAGTCTACTTCTAAGAACAGCCTACGCTAACACACATCTGAATCAAATTTAATCCCTCACAGTTCCAGGCACACTCTGAAACAGAATAGCAAGCGAGCGGGAATTTTGCCGGCACACTTATGTTTTAGTAATTTGTTTAGTGACTGATGAACGTAAGCCGCACCCTTTTCAGGTGTGACGGCAGATTTGATTTTGTGACTTTAAAGTCGAGAAATGTGAATAGGCGATGGCGTGAAAACAACCAAGATTCTGAGTGCTGGGTTATGGGCTTGGGGGTGCTCAGCAAGACTGTGTCAGCTCACTGTTGCAGAACTTCCAGAATGTCCTCCCTTCAGGTTGAAGAATTCACATTTATTCTAATTTACAGTTCACATTTGAAGCAAAACTTTACTCTGTAAGGCAATGAATGGGAGCTATAAACCTTCTAAGCATTTGGCATATATGGGGAAATAAAAGCAGGGTCTTATATGCTACAGACATAAGTAACAGTTCCAACCGTAACACACACACACACACACACACACACACACATATGCAGTATATATCACATACAGTACATTAGGAAAGTATTCAGACCCCCTTCACTTTTGTTATCACTCAAATATTATAAGTTTTTTTTTTTATCATTAATCTACACTCAGCATCCCATAATGATAAAGTAAAAACAGAATTATAGAAATGTCTATGAATTTATTAAAAAGAAAAATCTGACATATCGCATTGCCTTAAGTATTGCAACAACACTTGAAATTTAGCTCAGGTGCCTCCCATTTCTTTTGAACAACATTGAAAAAAGTAAAGGGGGTCTAAATACTTTCTGAAGGTTCTGTATATGTAACAAGAGGGCAGGAGGATTTCTACCTGGAGCTGTCCTGGAGCTTTCTGTCAAAGGAGGTGCTGCGGGGAATCGCGACTTGACCCTGCTGCATGAGCGGCTGGCAGGGCACTCGATCGGGCCCCTGGGTGGGGGAGCCACGCGAGAGGACCTGGCCGGCAGAGATGGGCACTCGGTGCCAGGTAGTGTTTCTTCGGAAGGGTGTCTTGTACTCGCAAGGAGTGCCTTCGCTGTCCAGCTTGTACTCTACCATGGGGATCCTGTAGAGCTCTGAACAGCCTCTGTCAAAGACACAGAGCTGGGCTCAGTTTAGGAAGAGAAGGATCCAACAGTTCCATCCACAACAAACGGCCTGGTGGCTCAATGGGTAAAACATCAGGCTGGGATGCAGACATGTCCTGGTTCACATCCCAGCCCAGTCACCTGGTGTGTCCTTGAGCAAGACACCCAGTGCTTGCTTGTTGTAACACATATACGAAATGTTGTAAATTGCTTTAGGTAAAAATATCTGCTAAATGACTAAAAAGAAGATCCAGCAGTTCAGTCCACAACAAATTCTGCAAACATCTGCTGGACCTCATTCTAAAACAGTACAAGAAAACTCAGAAAAGGCCCTGTTGCAAAAAATGTTGGTGCACATCTGTACAAATTCAGATTCATGGGGGATATAGTTATTACAATGAGAAGACTAATCAGAATTCTAGAAGGTTCTTTCTTGAAAACCAAGTCTCTTGGGGGTTTATTAAAAAGCTAGGTTGCCTCTACAGACCAGTACTAAATGTTGTGAAGTCACAAACAGGCTGCTGCAGTATCGTTGTTGGTAACAAGCGTCGGTTATTCCTTTTTCTGTTGAAAGACCTTGTGATTGCATTCACACTTGAACACATGATTAGCCTGTCCTGATGTGATCTCTTGTCCTTTTCCTCTTTGGTTTGATTACCCTCAATAGATGATTACTGTCATGCATGCAGCATTTTCTAATTATGATGTGGAAAATTCGTATTGAGACAATCAAGACATTTCAGTTTGGCACTGATGAATTCCAACTAGCCGGAACATGTTCGTGAGCACTGACTTTAATTAATAAACTTTATTTAGAAACATGAGCTAAGGGACATGAGGCAGGCACACTGATGGAGCGGTTTAGGCCTCAGTATGGGGAACAGTCAGGAACAACAGAACCTAACGAGGAACAGCAACATCAGATATATATTCCTCCTACAAAACATCACTTTCTACTGCCTTTCAGTTCCTTTAGAACAAGCTATTTGTCCAGTAAATGAAGCCAAGCAAACCCTTTTTTGGCTGTGCGTTATTGTGCTAAAGATCTGCAGGTACCAGACTCACAAACTATTGTACAATTCGGCTGTGGACATGACACATTCATACTTTCACAGAATCATTTTTCAGTGCATGTGGTGCACCAACATTGGCTCAGTTGGTGCCACTGATGCTCTATGCCCCTTGGGTCAGACGTTCTGAGTTGGTACCTCAGCACTGAGAATGGGGAGTTTGCATATTCCCTCTGCGTCTGTGTGGGATTCTTCCCACATTCCACAGATATGCTGTCAGTGTAGTCTACAGACCCCCACAACCCTAGACTGCATAAGTGGTTGCAAAATGAAAAATGGAAATGACAGTACGTAACATACTCTATAAAGTAGATTCAAAGCTTGTTGTTAGTAATTAGTGACTAAAGAAGACTAAAACAATGGCAAACCGTTTAATTACACCCTTGCGCTAACTTTTAACAGAAGAAGGCGCTCATGTTTCACGTTATCTGTATTCTTTTACTCATTAAAACCAAAACTGTGCATTCCATCCTTGCAGAGTGGAAATCACAAATGTGGAAAGACCATAAAATCATGGCATATTTGTTAGTTTATTAGTATCCAGTGGCGGGTTACAATAATAATAATAATAATAATAATAAATACCCATAAATCCATCTCTGAAGGATAGCCTGGAGGAAGGGTCTCAGTTTTTGACATTAGCCATTATATCTTCACTACACTCTGTTGCATGCTTTATAGAGTAATTTCTTTCACCACGTGTCACTACAAAGGGATGGTTGAGGACCATGAGTGAGTCCTCCAGGGAAACCCCCCCCCCCCATATGGTTGTCCACCCAGGCTCATGGCATCAGTAGAGCTCTAGGGCAGAACACTCTGTAATTGCCCCATCAATACGCATCAATAAAAACAGCCATGCTGGCCGGGCGCTTTGTCTTCGTTAGTGCGCACAGCACCGATGACAGGCCCATAGATCTGCGTCGGGTTCGCTTAATCCTCCCCAGCTACTGGGATGGACAGACGAAAGTGTTCCAAGGTCACCTTGCAGGCATGTGCCTGGGTCTCACTCTGCAAACCTGACACACTAGGCCATTTGACCACGAGAGAATCAAAAACAAGAGACTAATGTATATCTGGCCTTGATCAATGTAATCGATCCCTTATCCCTTGAACAGAGTTGCCTCCAGCCTTTTGAGAGTTCTCAAAGCTGATACTGTTCCTGAAAATCACAGATACAGCTATACCTGCTTAATCCAAGCCCTTCGGGACCTTGAGAAATTATGAACGAGGATTATTGGATTAAACAGCCTCAGTGATTCTGATAAAGTAAAAGAATAAAACCCTTGGAATGTAAAACAACAAATTACAAACCAGCACCAAATTCAATACAGTCAGATAGTAATTTATAAACACAGTCATCTGTTATTGGCTTTAGTCACAGCATATAAATTGTAATAAAAATGTAACTGTTCATTCAAAAATTTAACACATGCTGCTGGACCTTAAGAATGCAACTTTGTGAAAGAAGTTCTCCTGCTTATTTTGCACTGAAGTGGATGGATGAGATACAGAATTCAGTGTGCTCCATACAAGGTAATGCAGTCCCCAACTCTGGAGTCTGAGAATCAGCTCTCTTCCTGAAACATACATTCTTCAGCTTCCTGGTCTTCACTACATTCTCCAAATCTGCCGAGATGAAGTGGGCACTTAATTAACAATGTCAGCTTCCAGACCATTTATAGATAAACCCAAATTCCAACTTCTGTCTGAGGAAGACTACTGTCTGAGGAAGACTACTGTTTGACTCTGAAGTTTCTGTGATGATAGGTGTTCCACCATGAGGATTATTATGAGCAGACAGGCTCAAATCAACTGTACAAAGCTGTTGTGAAGCTTGCATTATGGGTCATGAAGAAACACAATTAATTCAAACTTTAAAAATTACATCAGCTGACACAACATAAAATCAACAATTCAGGAGCCATTCCATTAGGACTGAAATAAGATTCCATGTCCCAGTAACTGGTTACTTATCAATGAAGTTTGATTGTTATACACAATAAATAACTAGAAATATAAAATGCAATCTAATATTATACATTTTCAAACAGTTTTTTTATATCAAATGCAATGTGATATGCTAATTATTAATACAGTAATTAGTACAAGTCTGGTCAACTGAGTACAAGTGTATGAGTACAACTTTAATTTCTTCCTGTTAAGCACTCTGAGGGAACTTGTTGCAAAAGCAGCTATATGTAAATAAATGTAATTGAACTCAATGTACAAAATGTTGTGTTTATATATTAATAATCACATCAGCTAATTGTACAATACCCTTTCACTCATTGTCATTGATTTTGTCAGAACAACACAATTGTTTTTCTGCTTTGTGACAGCAGTAAGTGTCTAACATGGCAGAAGGATATAAAGGCGTGTCCTTGGGTATAAATGCACACATTAAGTTAAAATAATACAACCACTTTTCCAAAAACATTGGGACATTTTTTAAAATGTAAATAAAAACAAAATGCAATGATGTACAAATCCTTCCTAAAATATATTCAATGTTGATTGACATGCAGTTGTGAGAAATTTAGGCTTATCAACATCTATGGTCCAGAACCTTGGTAATATCCATCTTCGTAAAGGCCGAGGGTGAAAGCAAACACTGAATGCACATGATCTTTGATCCCTCAAGCAGCACAGTATTCAAAACTGATGTCAGACAACAAAAGATATACCAGTATGGGCTCAGGAATACTTCAGGAAACCTTTGTTGGTAAATACAGTTCACCGTTACATCTCCAAATAAGCTAAAACTCTATGGAGCAAAATGCAAGGCATACATAAACAGCATCCAGGAATGCTGACGACTTTTCTGGGCACAAGCCCATGTTAGATGGACTGATATGAAGTGAAAATATAAAGTGTTCTGTGGTCTGACGAATCCATATTTCAGAACTGTTTTGGAAATATTGGCCGTTCTGTCCTCAAGCCAAAAAGACCACCCTGCAGTGTAAAAAATTATTTTTGAGGGTAGTATTTATAAACCATAGAAATTGTTTAAAATTTACTGAGGTGCATTAGTCATCAATTAAAATATATAATAATAGCTAAATTATACCTACACTACATATTTGGTAGCAGTAACAATTGCTACTTTAGACAACGTCATAAAATGTACTCAAAAACTTTGGCCCTGAAGTGCGCATGTGCACATCGGTTCTGGGGACCGCTCGAGCAGGAAGTCCGTTGGATCTGTTGGATCCCTCTGCTGCTTAACGTCTCGATTGTTGTTACTGTGTGCATTATTAAACCATGAATGCAAATATTAATAGTAAAATCGATCACATTCGTGGTTGTCGTTCTGTGTTGGGCTAGGCTAAAGGATGTCGCAAACATCAGTTCCACGTTTCGTCCTGCATGGTGAGTTGAGATGTAATTTTAGCGGTACTGAGAAAAACATTTTTGAACTTTTTTTTATCTATGCTGTTATACTTAGTTGAAGCTAATTCTTGTTGAGTAATAAGCAAACAAAATGTCCAATGTTAGTTTACTTGTAACGCAATTTTTTTATATAAGCGTTACAGATTTTAGTTTCATTGGTAACACTGCCCTCTAGACTGTAAAACAGAGTTTGTGTACTTGCTGGTAAGGCGACATTAAACAAGCTGTTTGGAGTTACACTTTTACAAAGACATTGCAGCCTGGTGGCTCAATAGGTAGAACACGGAAGTCTCCTGGTTCGAAGCCCAGCCCATCCAGGTGTGTCCTTAAACAGGACACTCAAATGCAAGTTCGTTGTAACATGCGTACGAAATGTTGTAAGTCACGTTGGATAAAAACATCTGGTAAATGAATAAATTTAAATGCAGTTTTGCCATGAATGGTAAAGTTCAGCTCAAGAACTGACTGCTAACATCATTATTACCACTGTAATTTACATCTTGAAGCAAAATGTCAGTGCAGTACTCTGGTTTTAGTAGCTTTGGTTAGCTACTTCAGTTTAATGCCATTGATGTTAAATGTCATGGTGGTAGACAGGCATGGTGCAAATGTATTGCTTTCAGGGCTAAAGTTCCATATTAAGAACCATTAAGTCCATATTGAATGTTAACATACATTTTCTACATACTGGTTGTGTTAGCAGTGTGAGGATTTTATTTTTTATTTTTTAACAAATAATATAGTAATGAATCATTACTATCTTTTTGCTGTTGTTGAGTTTTGAAGTAAAGCTAACCTTCACTGAATAAATTATTGTTAATTAGACATATTGATTAATTCATAATAAAGTCAATGAACTGCCTATTAACAATCAGGAGTTAATGTTACTCAATATTTATAAGTAATTAGTTGTGAAACACATTGAGAAATGTTAGGCAAACTATACCTAATTTCTTTTAATGTCTCCTAGCTGTTAAATGCAGAAACTCTTGAGTTAAAATATGGGGTAAAATCTTCCCAAACACACAGAGTGCAAATTGTTACTTCACATTTATTGAGAAGATTCTACAAATTGTTTTTTTACAGTGTGATTTTTATCAATGAGATGTTCAAAAGCCAACATCTGTGGTGGCATGGGAGTGTGTCAGAGGCCATTGCATGAGTAACTTGCACATGTATGAGGGCACCATTAATGCTGAGAGGTACATACAGATTTTGGAACAAAATATTCTGCCATCCAGATGTCTCCTAATACTATATGATCCTCAAAATTTTTCACCTTTCATTTAAACATGAGAAGTTTTGAAAGACGTTTATAAAACTGTACTCACTCACCAAAATACAATGCAGTATTATTTTAGAACAGTCAAGACTTCTGCAAGGTTAAATATCTATTCAGCTCCAGGTATATTATTCTGAGGACACAAAAATTTGGTGCTAAAACTTAATTTCCTTTGGTGATGAAACAGCAGACCACAAGGCTGGCAGGGCTAACATGGCCTTGTGCCGCTCAGCCAATCACATGTCTGCTTCAGCATGGCCTTGTGCCGCTCAGCCAATCACCTGTCTGCTTCAGCATAGCCTCGTGTCGCTCAGCTAATCACCATCTGATTCATGCTTCAAGAGGCTTTGAAACCATGTGCAGGAGCTCTGGCTGTACTCCACCTTGCCCAGCTCTTCGTTGGCTCTCACTCAACCACAAACTTCAAACAAGTCACAGGGCAGAGCTGGAAAGGCAGAGTAGTTAATGTGTCCGCTTCCACTGGCAAGTCAAAATGCCTTTACAGGTTCAGTTTTACTTTAACTGTGTCTGCTTTCAGAAACCGCCATTGTGTGGTCCCTACTGCTATTAATGCACGCACGCACGCACGCACACACTCACAGATTCACCTACACACACACACACACACACACACACACAAACATTATATGAACAACTACTGATGTAAAAGACTTCTGGTTTGAATCCCAGTCCAGACACCAGGTGTGTCCCTTAGTGAGACACTCAGTAGTAGTTCTCTGGCTGCTCCTTGTGGCTGCACACTGCTCCCCTGATGGGATCGATCAAACACAGAAAGACCAATATCCCTGTAACATATATGTGAAATGTTGTAAGATGCTTTGGATGGAAGTGTCTGCTAAACAAGTAATGTAAATCAATTCAGTTCTTATATATACCGCTGTGTTTTTCAAAGTCTCACCTCTCTCCTTACTGCTGTATGTTCAATATGGTTTTACACTTTAGCAGTGGTTGTGAAAACAGCTTGGTAGATGCACAACTGAAAGGCATGTCAGTTGCATGTATGGACACACATGCACAGTTAAGACTCAGTACGTTTTTTTGTCTTTAATTCTTACATTTAATTTTAATTTCTATCCGAAGACCTGTGTTCATTTTATACCATGAACTTAATTTGATTTGCATCACCAAATCTTCACACCCCAGATTTCCACATTTCTGTGCCACTCATGCTGGTATTCGAGAAGAGTTATTATCAGGGGAGACCTCCGTGTCCAAACTAAAGAAAATAAATGTAAAGGATTCACCACACTAAAAATGCCTGGTTTTTCAGGTCTATCCATAAATCACATTCTTCACAGATGAATGTAGTGACATATGATAAAACCCTACCTCAGAAATTTATTGTTCAGATGAAGCCATCAGAAATATCCTGACGCACATCTGTTAGGGATTATTTAAAACAAATGTGTAGCGTGGAACAAAGAAAACAGAGTAAAATAAAAATAAACCTCAGACATGTGTGGTCTTCGTTTGGCTCTGCTGCCAATCACTGGAAAAACGAAAAGGCTCATGTACAAAACACGGACTTCTGAACTTGAAAGCAGGGATTT
Organism: Chitala chitala; assembly: GCA_025773905.1. NCBI lineage: Eukaryota > Metazoa > Chordata > Actinopteri > Osteoglossiformes > Notopteridae > Chitala > Chitala chitala. The sequence goes on from JABJVR010026073.1 coordinate 30,898, forward strand.
GGGTGAGCTTCAGTAGCACAGCACGAATTATTTTACAACACCATTTATCCACTCTAACGATTGTGCTTTTGTCTGACTAAAGTACACTGCTTTCAGGAATGCTACACATAAAACACAGAGATAAGGAGCCGAACTTGAACGCAGATCGATGGACAGGAAGGTGATCGGGGCAGGATAGTGACTTTTTCCAGTTGACTATGCTATTTTAAAGGAGTCAAAGGAGAATTACCCTCTACTTATATTACCTTGTATGCAATGCTGCACACTTTGAATTGCCTTACAAAGTGCCATTAATCTGCTTTCTTAGTAAAAATCTCACTAGCAAATTACAAGAAAGACTTCTGAGAAGAGGCATCCCCATACATCTTTCCCATGATGCATCTGTTAAAAACAGAGCCAGTATAAGTCAAAGAAAAGAGCCCAGTTCTAATCTTGAGTAGAGGTTTTGAAACAAATTAACCTGAGCCTTGCAGGTCACAGTGGATGATGCATTAAAAGAATTGATTTTTTTTTTATAATACAGTCCACGGACCAGGTCATATAGACTGAAAAACAAAATAAAAGATGGACAGCTCAAAGAAAATAAGCGATCAATTTTTGTCCGGTGAAGGATTCTCATATATTGCTCTTTCCCAAGCTCTAATTAAACAAGAAATATCAGCAGCTAAACAACCATATTGGTTTATCACAACTTGCCAATAAAATACGTACAAGACTCCAAGCGCTCTCCGGATGGAAAGAGTTTCCATACAGAGACTGAGGAACTCTATATATTGTATATTTAATTGAATGGGAAGAAGATAGATAAGCAAACTTTAACAACACAAGAACTTAGAGGACAGCGTAAATAAAATTACTAATATCAAATACAAACATGAAAAACACATGGTAGAAGACTTGTCACAGAACCAATTCTCTGGTAGGTTCATTTCTGAACTGTAATTTCCTGACTAGTATAAAGCATGGTCTAAGAATGGTGATGAGAAAGTACCTACAATCCATACAATCATACACAGTGTATATATGAGGTGCGCATTTGTAGGCTGATGCAGATATAGCAGCTTATACAAAGCACAAAAGCAGCTCTAACAAGGTTAAGTTATTACTTTCTGTTTCGGACGAGAGGTTCAACAACCTTGGACACAATGAGCTCCGTCACAGCAGAAATGCGTTTCCATAAACAGAGTGAATAATGAACACTTAGGATGAGAGCACTGAATACAGACCAAACTGAGCTACGGATAAGCAGCTCGTTCTGAGCAAGTGTTTTTTCTATTATCGAAAGCCCATTTTTATGACACTAAACTAAATACAAGTCCTGACAGAAGTTAGCACAGCTAAATACAAGGTCTTAACCTGCGCGATCACCACCCCCCTCAAGCCCCATTTTCATTAGAGTATCAGTCTGTACCCTGCATGCATAGAAGGTATAGTAGAAGTTGTGGTCAAGAAGGGTGAATAGATTCAGTCCTTACCTCCTAGGTGTGCCGTCCTCGTGTGGCGGGATGATGACCACCTTCACCGTAACTGATGTTCTCAGCAAGTCGATCATCTGCTCGTGGGTTAGCGTGGCCACCGCCACACCACAGATCTCCACCAGCCGACTGCCCTGCCTCAGGCCTGCCTGCCAGGCAAACCCGAAGGGCTCCACATCAGCAACGACACCCTCAAAGTTCACGTGGAACCCCAGCTGCCCCAGAGCGTTACGCCGTAGGGTCATCTCTGAGGTCTCACAGCCCCTCGTGGCCACCTGGACCAACATCAAAGAAAGAAAACAGAAAACATGTTGTTGGTCTGTTATTTACCAGCTCTGAAAGTAAAAAGTTTTGTTTTAAATACTCATTTCTTTTCCATGCTCAAAGACTTATGTTTTTTTTTTTTATCTGGGGGTAATTTTGTTCCAAGAAAAGGCTGTTATGATGCATCTGTAAAATAGCAGAGATGTTGCCATGGTGACCGGTCACCACCCTGAGCAATGAATGCTCAGCTTGCAAAATGTTTAAGTTGCTGGTCAGTATTGTCATTATCACTGCTTAATCTTGTCAGGTCACTCAATAACTCAAGCAGTACAACTTCACTCCTGAATGTGGTTCTCTCAAGCAGTGTTAATACTCCATGTTGCAAGATACCCAAAGTCAGCCCTTAAGCTAACTGAACCGTATCCCCTTCACTGGGCTGCTGTTAGAGGCTGAAGACCTTGGTTCTGACCTGGTCTGTGACACCTCCACAGCAATAAAATCTTTGAACTGTAACAAAAATAATGTGTTTCCCGATCCAGCTGATCCACTTTAGGTGCTGGGTCATACACAAGTTGTAGTTGTAGTATTTTAATGGAGACACCATTATCATATTTGACAAAAAATAGTTTTTTGACAAACATGAAAGTAGTTAGATGTGACTCAGTACTAAAATATAGTATTATAATACACAATTTTGCATGGATTCAACAAAAACATAGTTCTATATGCCTGAGTAAAACAGTAGGCTGAGCATTAGCTCTACATAACTTTAGAAGAGGAAAGAAAGAGCACGTGAAATCAGTGTCACACCCCCTCATTAGAGCGATCAGCCTTACATGCTCATATGACAGCAGTATAAAGCACAGGCAACATCAGTCACACTTTGCGAGGTATTGCTCCCTAATGGTAGTTACTGACAATTGTTATTCCTTACTGTCTTGTCTTTCTCTCTCCCGCATTGTGTCTCTCTGATCCCCGACGACCTCCCCATCCATCCTCCCTTGTCAACATCTAGGACGGACTTCTCTGATACTCGACTCTACGCCTGCCCCTTGGTTTACGATTTCTGCTTACTGTGACTGTGGTGCACGCCCGGAAAAGAAATAAAGAGGCTCTAATCTACACATTGGGATCCCGAGTTGTGTGTCTGGACCGGGTGGTTACAATCAGGAGTCAGACCTGCAGGTTTGTTGTAACGGATCACAACATAAATCCATTAAAAATGTTTGAAAACAAATTAACCTATGAAAGATGACAAAGACATTTCTAGAACATAATCAAATCCAAAGTTCCACAGATTTCTCTGGGTGTTTCTCAAACACTATAAAGGATAAGATGACCATGTTGTTACCATAAAAAAAAAAATCAACATCTATAAACACAATATTCAGGACCAAGAACAATACGTGATCAACAACCATGATGAAGAAGCAGAGACCTAAACCAATATCATCCCTGCATTATGGAATGGTTTGTCAGTGTATGTACATTATGTTATATTGATGTCAGTATTCAAGTAATCAGTGAAAAACTGACTTTAATGTAGCCCCCACCCATGCAGAGTACAGATACTAAAACTCATTGTAACTATGGCTGTTCTTGTGTTTGTTACTAAACCTACAAATCTGTGCTGACCCACCTGTACCATCCTCTGCCCCACGTCTGGCCCTGACCTGGATGCTGAGTTACACCCTCTGAATCCAGTATAGCTATATATGCTAGGATATATAGCTAGGATAAGAGCTTTACAAAAGAGAACCAGTTAGCTTACAGAGACTTACACCTAGTCCTGACAGATGGATGGGCATGACTTTATAATTTCCATTTGGAATGAAATAGACTCTTGTTTCTATTTAAAATCATGTATGGTTAGCATGCCAAGAGGAGCTAGGCAGTCAGTTGACCTTGAACCCCCAGAGACATCTTTTTAATTTCTTACTGTTGAGTTTTTGGTTTCCCTCCTTTGCTGCTGCCTGGCTTTAGCTCTGTATTTATAACTATGCTTATTGTTCCATATTATTGTTAAGTGCCTTGAGGCACCACAGTTGTGAAAGGCTCTACAGGAAAATAAATGGAATTGAATTGAAATGAGTTGAACTCTATCACATCCATGCTATGTAAATCCCTATAAGACCTTATCATGCTCATATGTGTCTCAAAGAACCAGACCCATCAATCCCCTGAATCCAGGGATATATGGGCTTCTCTTGATATGGCACATGTCAGAAATTCATAAGTCCACTATAAGGAAAATACTGAATAAGCACTACTGTCACCAAACGAGAACATTTCTGCTGTCCAAGAAAAATCACCACTCCCCTCTCACTAGCAGCACAGCACTCAAATTAAACTGTAGAGCACGTTTCTGGAGAGATGAGGTACAAACAAAGATGTGTGACCATAATTCTGAACACTGTTACTGGCTACAAGCAAGCCATTGTAACCAGTACAAGTACGAGCTGGCCACAGGGGAGGTGTGGTTTCTTTCATAGGCATCTTAATTTCCTGTCTCATGTTTTAGAAGATGTGGTATCAAAGGGCTACTAAAGGTTTGCACATAGCCTACAGAAAAGTTCAGAACATCTCACACCAAAGGCAAAGAGATCATGCAGCAAAACAGAAATAAGTCTTCAAGTAGCATCACAGAACTACGTGTACAACGGCATCACAGAAATAAGAAATAAGTCTAGAACAGAATGGATGAAAAAATATGTCTTTTATGGATGGCAGAAGTTTGTTTTAATTAGCAAGGAATATACTGTATGAAAACTCACATTTGTTAAACCATCAATTTGTAACTGCATTTCTCTTCACTGTCACTGCACCTAACAATATCTTCACCTATACACACCTTTATATACAAGTACAAAATAAATAAATAAATAAATAATAATACTAAAGGATGTCTGAATGTCAGAGGGTCTGGGGGTCACAGCAAGTTCAATATCTGAGATTAAAGGGCATCTGTGGTCCTCGCACAGATGGGCAATTTCTTTCTACAAGCTCTCTTCATCAAAGCAGAGACCTCTGGAAGGATGGCATATAGACATGCTCAAGGAGACGTAAGAAGTAAGGCTCCCAAACCTGTAGTGATGCACTTCAGAAGCCGAAGGGCATCTGTGCCTCTCAGGATACCTGTAATTACCTCATGGTTATCACCGATAAGACAACATTCAGCAGTTTAATCACGGCTTTCCATCTAATTACAAAAATAATCTAAACAAATCTGCTGAAAGGGTTTTTTTCCATGGTTAAACAAGTGTGGAAGATAGTCCTTTGATTGTCTGATTCTCATTCTGCATGTACACAGGAAAAGAACTGACTTTTCATTGGTTGCTCACCAACAAAGTCCATTATTGTGGATGAGGTGTAGCCGGTAAACCTTTCAGAATGATGCTTGAACAGCTCCAAGAAAATGTAGCTCTAGAACTGGTAAATAGTATGGCTTCATCCCATCTTTCTATTATCAAACTGTTAATCCTGTTCAAGGGTAACACACACACACACACACACACACGGGGGCACACGCGTATGCACACACACACACACACACACACATGGGCACACGCGCATGCGCGCACAAACACACGGGCACCTGCACACACACATACACACACACACTCACACAGACACATGTGCACACGCACCATGCACGCACACACACACACACACACGCACACACACACACACACACATGGGCACACGCGCATGCGTGCACAAACACACGGGCACATGCACACACACATACACACACACACTCACACAGACACATGTGCACACGCACCATGCATGCACACACACACACACACACACACACACACACACACACACACACACACACACA